>ML104280.1:36137-127065 GCA_003697995.1 Taxidea taxus jeffersonii | reverse complement strand
AAAAAAAGACTTTATTTATTTATTTGATAGTGCATACATGTGTGCCCATGAGAGAGAGAGAGAGAGGGAGAGTGAGTGCACATGTGCAGGGGGAGGGGTAGAGGGAGAGGGAGAACAGACTCCCTCCTGAGCAAGGAGCCTGACATGAGGCTCCATCCTAGGACTCTTGGATCATGACATGAGCAGAAGGCAGAAGCTTAACTGACTGAGCCACCCAGGTGCCCAGCAACCACTTTTCTACTCTACGATTTATGAGTTTGACTTTTTTTTTTTTAAGATTCCACTTATAAATATCATGATACCATGAAGTATTTTTCTTTTTCGGTCTTATTTCACTTAACATAATGCCCATAATTAGTTCCACCCATGTTGTTGCATATAGCAGGATTTCCTCCTCTTATGGCTGAAGAATATTACTATATATGTGTATATAGACACACATATAGTATATTATTTGTATGTTATTATTTATAATATAATTATTTGATGATAATTGTATATATTATCCTATACATATTAGTTTTTAAGATTTGTTTAGAGAGAGAGTGTGAGCACGAGTTGGGGGGGCAGAGAGAGAGGGAGGGAGATAATCTCAAGCATACTCCACACTGAGTGTAGAGCCTGATGCAGGGTTTGATCTCATGACCCAGAGATCATGACTTGAGCCAAAACAGAGAGTGGGATGCTTAATGGACTAAGCCACCCAGGTGCAGTCCAATATTCCAATATTGTTATATTGGAATATATATTATCATACATTATTGTACATATTATATACAATGTATATGAACAATAGAGTGTATCTCTCTCCCACATCTTAATCCATTCATCCACTGATGGACATTAGAGTTGTTTCCATATCTTAACTTTTGTGAATAATGGTGCAATAAAGGTGGGAATATAGATCCCTTTAATATCATGTTTTCAATTGTTTTGGATATATATCCAGGAGTTGGATTGCTGGACGATATGGTAGTTCTATTTTTAATTTTTTGAGAAAACTCCATACTGTTTTCCTTAGTGGCTGCACTAATTTACATAGCCACCAACACCACACAAGAGTTCCCCTTTCTCTACATCCTCACCAACATTTTTTATCTCTTGTCTTTTTGATGGTAGTCATTCTAATAGGTATGAGTTGCTAACAAATCATTGTGATTTGGTTTTGCATTTCCCTGATGATTAGTGATGTTGAGCACCTTTTTGGGTACCTGCTGGCCATTTATGTCTTTCTGGAAAAGGTTCCTTTGCCCATTTAAAAAATCATATTATTTGCTTTTTGCTTTGAGTTGTATGAATTCCTTATATACTTTGGATGTTAGGTTATCAGATATATGATTTGCAAATATTTTCTCCTAGGCTGTCTTTTCATTTTGTTGATAGTTTACTTTGTTGTGCAGAAACTTTTTGATTTGGTCCTGTTTTTAAATTTTTGCTTTTGTTGCCTTTGCTTAAGGTATCAAATAAAAAAAAAAATCATTGCCAAGACTGATGTCATGAACTTTACCCCCTGTGTTTTCTTCTAAGAGTTTTAGGACTTTAGGTCTTAAGTCTTTAGCCTGTTTGATTTCTTTTTATGTAGTGTGAGATAGGAGTCCAGTTTTATTCTTTTGCATGTGGCTTTCTATGGTCTTGTGTAGGAGATGAATCTCATCAATTAGCTTGGCTTGTTTTCCTCATGTCTCTGAAACCTGTGATTTTCCAAGTCACCTTCCTTGTTCTTAGTGGTTTCCAGGAGTTGAAGGTGTGTCAAAATCCATCAGTGTTTCAGGGGAGGACTTCAGTACTAAATGTAGGTTTTTTGAAGGCTGAACCTCATAGGCAGGAGCTAGAAAAATATGTAGACTATTCCAGGGAGAAAGTGGTAGTTCTGAGTTTTTGCCCATTTCCCCGGCACTGGGCTGGGGTATACAGCCACAGGAGGTGTTCTTGAGCTCATTATAACTTCTTTGTTTACTACAATTCTGTGAGACTACTGAAAGAAAGTCCCATTGGATCTCTGCGCAAGGCAATCCAGGTGCCCATATCTTCGGTGGCAACTGATAAAAGCAGAGAGAAAATCAACACAATACATTGAAGGCAATGCAATGTGATACAATCCAATTCAAAGCAGGAGGGAAAAATCACATGGTTAAGGCAGTTGGGGGAAATGGAGGAGAAAAGGCAAGAAGGAAGGTAACTTCCCACAGTAGGAACCGTATCTTATTTATGTTTTTTAAATTTAAGTTTTTCAGTGTTCCAAGATTGTTTATGCACCACACCCAGTGCTCCATGCAATACATACCCTCCCTTAATACCCACAACCAGGCTCACCCATCCCCTCGCCCCCCTCTTCCAAAACCCTCAGTGTGTTTCTGAGTTCAGTCTCTCATGGTTCATCTCCCCCTCCGATTTCCCCCAGTTTGCTTTTCCTTTCCTTCTCCTAATGTCCTCCATGTTATTCCTTACATTCCACAAGTGAGTGAAATCATCTGGTAATTGACTTTCTCTGCTTGACTTATTTCACTCAGCATAATCTCCTTGGTCCATGTTGATAACAAAAGTTGGGTATTCATCCTTTCTGATGGAGGTGTAATATTGTTGTATATGTGAACCATATCTTTATCCATTTCGTCTGTTGAAGGGCATCTTGTCTCTTTTCATAGTTTGGCTATTGTAGTCATTGCTGCCATGAACATAGGGGTACATATGGCCCGTTTTTTCACTGTATCTGTATCTTTGGGGTAAATATCCAGTAGTGCAATTGCAGGGTCATAAGGAAGCTCTATTTTTAATTTCTTAAGGAATCTCCACACTATTTTCCAAATGGCTGCACCAACTTGCATCCCACCGACAGTGTCTTAGTCATTGTTATATACGAAGCAGAGAAAAACAATGTAAATACACTTATTGAGCACCACCTATAGCCAGTTATTGGATAGTATTGTTCCATGTACTTTAATCTTTGTAATCTCACTGCAAAGTGGTTATTAGAATATCTTGAGGAAACATAGACAGGTTAGATAACTCACCCAACGTGTGATATACAGTGTGTTTCATACACTAGGTCTTGAATCAGTATTAGCTGAATAAATGAATACATATTTATTCATACGAGAGATATCTTGTGAATTTTTTTGCTGTGCTTCTTCTTTCTAGTCTTTCCTAGAAAAATGCTAAAATCTCTAACTGCAGCCAGGGAAAGGACTGTGATCATTGGTATGATATCCCAGCAACAATAACAGTAGCAGCAGTAACACATGTAGACTTCCTGTGAGTTGGCCACTGTTTCAATTTATATATATTAACTCATTTAATCTCAACTACACTGTAAAGTCAGTAAAATCTTTATTCTTTATTTTTTAGATGAGGAAATGGAGGTGCAGAGAGGTGAAATAGCTTGTTAAAAGTCATCCTGTTGGTAAGTAGTAAAGCTGAGATTTGAACCTGAGAGATGAGCCCGGGCTGTACTTAACACCTCTGACCTATCTTGTCTCTAGATACTGCCTTTTACCTAGTGTCAACTTTGGGTTCAAGCCTGGATAAGGTTTCCCTAATTTCCTCCTTCAGGCCTCTAACAGCCACTTTGGGAAGTTACTGCTTTCCAACATTGGAGGAAAGTTATCAGTAGACTTCCCAGCTTTTTCTATTATAGGAAAGGCAATGTGAAGTCATGGAGTAAGGTACCAATCTCCTCAGCTTTCAGGTGGCATGGAAGGGGAACACAAGTCAACCTCCCAGATTACTATCTCATCATATGAACAAATAAAACACAGAATTTATAGAGCTTCTGCAAATCAAGTGTGCCAAAGACATGAACAGAAAACCCAAAAAGGAAGCCAATATTTTTATTTAAAAATGAATCTTAACTATATTTTTATTTTTTAATTTTTAGTTTTTGCCTTGTGATTGGTAACCTTTAAAAAGATTGATGTGGGGGCACCTGGGTGGTGCCGTTGGCTGGGCGTCTGCCTTCAGCTCTGGTCATGATCTCCAGGTTCTGGGATCAAGCCCCACATCAGGCTCTCTCTCTCTTTCTCTCTTGAATAAATAAAAATCTTAAAAAAAAAAAAAAAAGATTGATGTGGCTGAACCCAGACAACAACAGTGAAGATGTGAGGGGCATGAGCGATAGGAAGAAGGTAGTAGAATTGATGGACTATAGGTTCTGGTGAGGTCAAAGTAATGCTAGAGTTGTGGAAAATGAATGAACAGGAAGAACAGGAGGTAGTGATCAGAAAATGAGATTTTAAAATTGAGAATGTAGAGAATTTAAACTTGATGATAATGACTAAGGCTACAGCAACATAGTCCAATAAAATATATATAAATCATGCATGAAATATTTTTTTTCCTTTTTTTTAAAAAGATTTTATTTATTTATTTGTCAGAGAGAGTGAGCACAGGCAGACAGAGTGGCAGGCAGAGGCAGAGGGAGAAGCAGGCTCCCCACAGAGCAAGGAGCCCGATGCGGGACTCGATCCCAGGACACTGGGATCACGACCCAAGCCGAAGGCAGCTGCCCAACCAACTGAGCCACCCAGGCGTCCATAGTTCTTTAAAACTTGTGTATTTTACACTTACAACACATCTTAAACTAGTCACATTTCAAATGCTCAGTTGCCACAAGTGGGCTAGTGACTATTATATTGGATGGCATAATTCTAGAGTATGACCATGGGAGTAAGTGATTGGGTAGAGAGACCGGGGTGTTAGAAAGATCACCTATACAAATACCGGAATCACTAAGAATGTTACTCTGGCACTAAAAAAACCCATGTTAGACCTATACATAATGAGTTGGAAATACCTCCAAGATACTAAAGTGAAAGTTAATTTTCAGTATACAAAAGAGTACTGCAAGGAAAGAGGCATGCTAACTTGATAGTGGTGCCCTCTGGAGAATGGAGTAGAAATAGGATGTGGGAGTGAAGGGGGACTTTCAAATCTTGCTCTATATATTTCTGGGTCAATCGAGTATGTTACATTGGGATGGTATTCATGTATCATCTTTGTATCAGAATTTTTTTAAAGAGTTGAAATATGAATACCATTGATTCAGTTATCGGTTTGACTTAGTTCCCCTTAGTCATTTGCCCTTTCCTCAGTTTCGTGAATTATTCTGAGAACACAAAGTTGGACACCTAACTAGCTGGTTTTATTTTTTTCATTAGCACTATCCCACTTTGTTATCTATGATGTCATAAAGCACCTTGGTAAGACTTCCATTCTGCTTTGGGTTGTCTGGGGCCTCAGATTCAGATGACTGAATCTTATCTCAAGTTATACATGGTTAAGACAAGGAGAATGAATTGTGGGGCTCCATTCTGTGCCTTATTCTTCAGTGCTCATTTCCTGAACTAAGATAAAGGAATGTTCTCGAAGACTTAAAGTGCTGTAATTTCTTTCCTTAAATTTTGAGCTTCTTGAGGGTAGGAACTGAATCTTTAGACTCCTGGTATCTATAATAATGCACAGCATAATAGGCACCCAATAAAAGTTCCTTTAACAGCACATTCGTTAATGATAAGAGGCTAGAAAGTATACAGAATAAGAGTGCAGGAGAGAGGAATGGGCTGTATGCTAATTTCTATGTGTTGCTTTCTTATGAACTGTCAACTACTCCTTCAAAATATAGGTCAAATGTCACTTTCTTCCCTTAGTTTTTACCTCTACCCAAGTAGTTAAAAGCCATATCCTCTATATGCCCACAGAATTATTTGTGTACTTCTCAAATCTTCTCTTGCTGTGTGTTCACATTTTAAATTTCTCTTCTAATTATGAGTTCCTTCTTGGTTAAGGACGATTCCTTATTACATGTTACACGGTACCTGAGATATAAATGTGTCATGAATATATAAATGTATAGAGCAGACCTTGATGTCTCAAACCCATTTCCACACACAATAAAGAAAGATGAAACTTACATTTAAATACCGAATTACTGAATATTTATTGAGTACCATTGTATACCAGGCAAAGGAATGAAACAAACTGTCCAGAGTTACTTTTAACTGCTTCAGCAATGCCTGAGTCCTCATCATAAAAAAACCCCATTGTGCTGATTTAGTATCCATTCACTCTTTGATTAATCTTCATGTACAGTTTTCTCAAGTCTACTTTCAAATCTTGCATAATGCTGTAGACCATTAAATATTCCAAAGGCCATCTCTAAGACTAGAGGAATCACCATTGCTTTTATCTCTGTCTGACAAAGCGGCAGCCAGTAAAATAAAACCCTTCCTTTTGGTGGCAGTGGAACAGTATGATACCTAAAAAGGAAAAATAATCAAGAACTTCTTTTGGATGTATTTTCTATGAAAAGTTCATTGATTTCCCCCAAATGGATAATTTCTATTCTATGGTCTTTCATATACATAGCAAAAAGGTTTAAAGCCAGCTATTTGAAGTACAAAACTACATTATAATTAAAGTGTGTCATTGGCAGCTAAAGAATAAGAAAAGTTTATGTACTTTAGAAAAAACAAAAATGGGGGTGCCTGGGTGGCTCAGTCATTAAGCGTCTGCCTTCTGCTCAGGTCATAATCCCAGGATCCTGGGATCATGCCCCACATCAGGCTCCCTGCTTGGTGGGGCCTACTTCTCCCTCTTCCACTCCCCCTGCTTGTCTTCCCTCTCTCGCTGTGTCTCTGTCAAATAAATAAATAAAATCTTTTTTTAAAGATTTTTAATTTATTTATTTATTTATTTATTTATTTGACAGATGGAGATCACAAGCAGGCAGTAGAAGCAGGCAGAGAGACAGGAGGAAGTAGGCTCCCCCCTGAGCAGAGAGCCCTATGCGGGGCTCGATCCCAGGACCCTGGGATCATGACTTGAGCCGAAGGCAGAGGCTTTACCCACTGAGCCACTCAGGCGCCCCAAATAAATAAATAAAATCTTAAAAAAAAAATGGAGGAAGTAAGGAAGAAAAGGAACAAACAGACTTACTTGACTGCAAGGCGTCCATTTTTAGAGAAAGCCAAACCACAGGGATATAAAACACCACATATTATGCTAATCAGTGAACTTCTCAGAACACAATTTTCCTGGCTTATATTGCCTGGAAAACAAAAGTAAATTTGTTTCCTTTTAAAATTCAGGATAAGAGTTATTAAGACAGTCTTGTATCCTCACAGAGTATTACCTGTACTGTCCTCAATCATAGTGAAACAAAAGAAGGAATATTAGAAATCCAGTCTAAGGCACACGATAGACTAAATGCACCATGTTTAAAAAAATGCTTTTACTATACTTAATATAAGGGGAGTTATCTCTTATATATATAATTGTTACAGAAAGCAATTTCATAAGGAAAATATTAAACAAGTAGACCCGGCCATCTGGATTCTAGGTTAATACATTTTTATTACTATGTGTCAGGCATGTATTAGTGATATAATGTTGCAAAAAAGAGACCCTTTAAGTGAGTCCACAAGGAAAGAAGGACTAAGACAAATATTTAAATACATAATCTTTGATTGTGTACAATGATTTGAACATAAAATGAACAGAAAATTTATCTAGAAACCTAACCTACCCTGAGGGAATCAGAGATTTCCCTGGGAAAGAGATACTTGAGCAGGGACCTGATGAATAGGATTCAGAGGTTCCATCAATGACTAGTTATGAAACTTAAGGTAAGAGGAGGAGGCAGGAAATAACATTAGAAGCCCACAATAGGCTAGCTACCTCATTAGGCATTTAACGTACAGTATTTTAATCATTACAACAGTCCTGGGAGGTAGGTACTGGTAGTCCTAATTTATAGAACGGAGTCTCAGATATTCAATGACTTGTGCATTGTCACAAAACTTAAGTGGGGGGAAGGAGAATCTGAAATCATGTGTGCAGTATGCCAAAACTTGCTTTTTCCCCAGTATATTATGTTCTTTCTTAGCATAGATGAACATGTTTTACTTTTGGTTGTGTATGTAAAGCGGACACAATACTACTTGCCCTGCCTAATCAGGACTGTTGTGGGGATGAACTAGGATAATGTATGTGAAGGTACTTTTTAAGTGGCAAAGCAAAATACAAGCAGTAGTGATCATAATCAACAGTATATGTTAATATGTAATTTTACGTAAACATAAACACATTATATATTAATGAATTTAAATTTACCCAAATACAAAGCATCCGTTACAAGGAGCTTATAAGTGACTACAGTAGACAAAAATGGAAGTGTAGTCAGTGATGCATATGTCTTCAAAGCATCATGTTTAACCTTGAAGCAATGTCTGAAAATGAAGTTGGCCGTTATTCCAGAGAAACTAGCTGCTGTTCCAAGAAACACTGTGCCATATATATTTAAAGTCCTAATAGGAAAAACAAAGAGAAAAATTACATTCAACATAATATTCTCTTAATGGAGATATACTTTCCTGGATAGTGATTTATTATTATGTATTTACTCAATATCAAATATTTCTTGAACACTTATTATGCAAAAGACATTTTCTTTCTTTGTTTTATTTTTTAATACTTTATTTATTTGACAGACAGAGATCACAAGTAGGCAGAGAGCCCAATGCGGGGCCGATCCCAGGACCCTGGGATCATGACCTGAGCTGAAGGCAGAGGCTTTAACCCACTGAGCTACCCAGGTGCCCCGCAAAAGACATTTTCTATGTGTTGAGAATGGGGCAGTAAATAAAGAAAAAAATCCCACTTCTCATGGAATTTGCATTTTACTGAGAGGATAGAAGCCTCTTTCTGAAATCACTTAGAGTGGTTCTAAAATGGCACTCTTTTAAGAGATAAAATTTTGGCCACAAATAAAAATGAGTATGTTCCAGTATAGCCAAATTTATGAGATACCTAATACTGCTTTTGCTACTAAAAAATTAATTTGCTTAAGTCAAAGTTGTTTACATTTGGTTAGGCCCTCTAGCAAATAACTATTTCTTAATTAGTGCAGATATATTTCAAATAATTTGTCTAGGATATGCAAAGAGATTTGACACATCTAGTTTTACTGATTCTGACTCATACCTAAATTCAAAATGTCAGAGGTCTAAGATTAATGTCCTTTTATTTTATTCTTGAGCTCTGTTAATCTAAGTTGAAATGGTAATATGAGACTATACGTACATCATGGAATCTGTATTCCTTTTTGAATTCAGCACTGCGCTGAGTTAATCAATTCTAAACTGAATGTAATTACAATTAAATATCAATTAAATATAAGTAGCTCCCAAAATGGTGTTCTCCTAATTGCTTTTAATTTAAAAATGTTTACTGTATAAATAACATTTCAACAATAGTTTTGGACATTTTCTTTTTTAAGAAGCAAAAGAAATTATCCACAGTCCCAACATTCCAACAAACTACTATTTTCATCTGTGTATTTTTTCCCTCAAGTTTTTTCATAATCTCTTTATAACCAACTCAATAAAGTTAATAGGATCTTAGCTACTCAGAAACAATGGCAATACAGAAGATGTGCAAATAAAGTTATAGACTTTCAGTCTGGGTATGTCTCTTACTTTTCTTTTCTAAGATATTCAATTTTTTTTTCTATGATTTCAATGATCATTGGTTTTCTGAGTTTTGCATCTTCCAGAGAAAGACTGGGCTGACCACATGTGTATGTTGCCATTCTGATGTCCTGGAAAACACAAAATTTCAGAACCATAATAGCTAATGATATTAATAATAAATCTTACAAATTTTAGATTCAGAGTAAAAACCATTTAGATCCTAGTAAAATTGTCATCTGCTTTCACATACTTTGTCCATGATTCAATCAATATTTTTTTTATTTTTATTTTTTTAAGATTTTATTTATGTCAGAGAGAGAGCAGGAGCGAGCACAGGCAGAGTGGCAGGCAGAGGCAGAGGGAGAAGCAGGTTCCCTGCTGAGCAAGGAGCCTGATGTGGGACTCGATCCCAGGGCACTGGGATCATGACCTGAGCCGAAGGCAGCCGCTTAACCAACTGAGCCACCCAGGCGTCCCGATTCAATCAATATTTAGTAGCTCTTATTATCTGCTAGATAATGACTTTTTGTGAAATTGGTAGAATACTGATTATCTCTATTTTTACATTTGTATAGGTGAGAAAAATAAGGTTCAGAAAGGTTGACTTGCCTTAGGACCTAGTATAGAAGGATAACTTACTGAGATACTGAGTTTTTGTTGTTCTTACAGTTTTCCCCAAAGTTAGACAAGCATTGTATTCTTGCTCTAGCTTTTTCAGAGCTAGGAGGAAACAATAGTACTTGTTAACAACTGTCTCATGAAAGCCTGAGCTCATTTTGGAAAGTATGTTGAGTTTCCTGGAGAAGGAGGAGAGCAGGGATTGCCTCGCCTAGTGAGAGAGAACATTAGAGAGAGGGACACTTTTCCAGGCTAGGAAGAGGTAATGCTTATGGATACCCTGGTATATCCAGCTCCCTAGGAGCACCTGCGGCAGAAGCACAGCCTTTGCTGGAAACTATATGTAGTGTACTAGGGAGCCTGGACCCATGGCACTGGGCTCCAGTGTGGGAAGGTTCCTATGTCCCAAGTGTGATGTCTGAATAGACAGTTGCCAATGTCAAGGGACGACGAGAGTTTATATAGCAGCATCTTAAAAGAAAGTAATAAACAGTGATAAAGAAAACAAAACAAAATTGGATCTTAAGAAAGGATCCTTTCTGAATCTTTTGCTCTGGGTAAGACTCTTGTGCCTCTGTAAAAACTCTTAACAATAATATTTGTTAAATCTTTTGCCATGCTAGCGTTATGGGAGTCCAGATTAGCCAACGAATAGATTAAAAAATTATGGCCCTTCACAGTTTATACTGACCTCCACTTTAACATTTATAATAAGGGCATAGACTGGATCTCAAATTTCAAGAGTCCTGGGCAAAAGAATTAGAGTGGAATAAGCATAATGAACTCAGAAGATAATAAATCAGTGATTCTCAACCTTTAGTTTGCACCAGAATCACAAGCGGGGTTTATTTGAAATGCAGTTTCGTGAGCTCCCTTCTGATATCTGGATTCAATAGGAGTAGGATGAAGTCTAGAAATCTGCATTTTAATAAACCAAGTGATTCTGACACTGGTAATTAGTGTCATGCTGTAATTGTTGAACATCACTGTAATGCTCAATTGTTGAATAAGTGATATGTACTAATTTTAACCCTAACTAATGAAAGGTTAAGTCATCCATGGCATCAACATTCTGAAGGTATGGGCTCCTTTAACTTTCATATATTATTACAAAATGAGTAATAATGGACAAGTTTCTTGCCCTGCATCATTGTAGAAATGGACTCCAGCCAGTACTATTTTATTTTCTTTAAAATATCTGAGGGGACAGGTAAAAAAATGATAAATTACAAATTCTTATGGATTATATTTAATCGTCTGGCTCTTTTAGACATCTAAATGGAAAATGGAAGATATAGTAGTATCTAAGGGAGACTCTATATCTAATCCATCTAATATACTATGAAGGCAGATATCAATAACATGGTAATTTATCATATGTTTATTTAAAATAAATGTTTATTTTGCTGTCATCCAATTCCTTTAAGTCCCTTATTTCCCACACAGAAAACTCTAAGGCAATGCCTTGTACCAACCTTATACCTGTCTACACTATCAATATAGAGGGAACCCAGACACCCAGTATTATGATTCTAAAACACTGAAACAGGACAAATGCTTACCGAGTGCAAACATTTATCTTGCACCTAGACTTTGGAAGGCACTGTTATTAAAGCTGAGAAAGAGACTAGTAATTTTTTGATAGACTTTTTTTTTTTTTTAAGATTTTTATTTATTTATTTATTTGACAGACAGAGATCGCAAGTAGGCAGAGAGGCAGGAAGAGAGAGAGGAAGGCAAGCAGGCTCCCCGCTGAGCAGAGAGCCAGATGCGGGACTCGATCCCAGGACCCTGGGATCATGACTTGAGACAAAGGCAGAGGCTTTAACCCACTGAGCCATCCAGGCGCCCCGATAGACTTTTTAACATGTACTGAAATGTCAAGACTTTGTGATAATCGACTTTTTAAAATTTTAATTTCTTTCAAAAATTTTACTTAAATTCCAGTTAGTTAACACAGAGTCTAATATTGATTTCAGAAGAATTTAGTGATCCATCACTTATTTAACATCCTATGCTCATCATAAGAAGTGCCCTCCTTAATACTCATTACTTATTTAGCCCATCTCCCACCCACCTCCCTCTATCAACTATAACAAGCATTTTATCTAAAAATTGACTTGTGCAAGGCCACTCAACTGGTCACCACGATTATCCCGGTAAGAGTGTATGTATTCAAGTTTATAGTCTGTAAAGTAGTTTTGTACTGCTTTTATGTGTATTATTTTACCTGGCTTTTCAGAATTTTATTTAATATTCATCATTTACATAGCACCTCGTATCTGAAAGACCTAAGGATAATTAAGATGCAGTGTGTCCTCTGGAATCCATAACCCAACCGAGGTCAGGACAAAAAGGTGGGTAATTTAAAGGCAGAATTAGTGTGCCATAAAAATGAAACCAAACCAAACAAAAAACATGAGAAAATCCTTAACCTAGCCAGGAGAAGTGTGGGAAGGTTTCCCAGAATAGTGACGTTTAAAGGAATATCTGAAAAAGGAGAGTTTGGTAGGGGTGGGGTAGGGTGTGGAGGAAGCTACACGGAAGTATTTCAAGTTGAAAGCCAGCGAAAGGCCTGGAGACAAGAGAAAAGAAATTGCAAGCAATTGAGACTAGACTTTAGGTCTCCTATTTTCCCTCCGCCTCCTTCCATAACAACTGGGGGCTTCACTACGCCCCGCATGGGCTTGGAGGCTGTTCTCTTTAGGTTTTAAAATTCCATCATTTCAAAAGAGTCCGTTAATATACTGAGGCTGCAGAAATCACGACTCATACGGCCCCGGGTTTCTGCCTACCTTGGGCGCTTCCCCGGCTCTCACCGGCACCACACCTGCATCCTTCAGGTCAGCCGCAGCCTCACGCCCCAGCGCCGCCATTTTGGTGGCTCACATGACTAGCGGTGGGCGGGGACCCAGAACGCCCCGAGTGGGAAGTGGCGCCGACTCACGCCTCTAGCCTGCGGCCTCGGCCCTCCCCGGTCCAGTCAAAAGCCGCGCCCTCCATCCCGGCTGTGATTGGGCGTGGCGTCCAGAAATGAGGGCCGCTCATTGGCTTCGAGGAGGTCCAGACGGCCGTGGGCCCGCCTTTTTGCCAGCCCTACATTCCCTCATCCTGCTATTTGTTAACCTAGCTCCTTCTTCACTCATGCTGAGGGCGTGCGTGGGGCGGTCCGAGCGCAGGGGTGTTGCTGCGCGCTTTCCTCTCTACTGGGCACCTCCGTTAGCTGGGGCCGACCTGCCCGCCCTTTCACTCCTTGAAGGAGTTCTCCCTTTTGGCCTGGTTCGTGTGTTAAGGCTTCGGCTTCCCGGGCACCGCCTCCCCAGAGCCCCCAACCGGCCGCCAGAGCAGCCCCGACTACCTCCTCCCCCCGGAGCGGTCTGACTCCTCTCCCAGTCTCTAGTTCCCTCGTATTCCATCCTTTCACTCCGCTTGGAAAGGGACCAGAGAGAAAATTCCCCCCACTTCCCGAGAAGAGCCCTTTGCCAGCCGATATTTCGAGGTGGGGGCGCTGCGAGGAGGCCTGGCGCCCTTTTGTGCACGTTCAGTGCCCAGCAGTATCTCCCAGACCAGCAACCCCCGACCCTCCAGTCTCCATGTCTTAGAGAAGCCAAATTCGAGAGTTATATAATTTCTAGTGCTGCTGTTTCTCCTGCCTGAGGAAACACTTCATCGCGTGGAGGGTGCAGGACATTTCTGTGCACTTCTATATAAGAACGGGGTGTGGGCAGGGGTGGCCAGCGGTAGCAGAGAGATTTCTTGTCTTTTCTGCAAAAGGAAGGTGGGTAGTTTGGAGGGAGATTGAGAGAAAGGGTGGATGTGGAAGCCAAGCAGCAGAACTCTCATTTAGGAAATCGCGAACCGTTTGCACAGCTTGTGCTCACATGCCTAATACTACTACATCGTCTCAGAAAACACCTTTGGGGGAAGGTTTGACTTCTCTTGAACAGTCTGGGTGTTTTTCCTCGCCGGATAGGGAGCTGCTTGGATGCGAAGAGATGGCATGATGTGAATGACTCCAGTGTGAAGAAATCTGCTTCGCCAACTCATCCTGCATCAAGTGCCCATTGAGTAGCACTGTCACTTTAATGTCTCCATGCCAAGGGATTGCTTTCCTTCTTTTCAATCCTCTCGGTTAATACATGGGAGGATCAGAATCAGAGGGGCATTAAGGATTAAGCCCGAGGGGCTTGGAGAGCACAGAAGAAAAAAAATGAAAGTGACAACAAGCTGGATCCTGTCTTACTGAGGGGGTGAGATCTGGAACTTCTGGTCCAGTAAATAAAACGGGGTCTTTCAATCAGTCTGTGTTCTGCCCCAGAAAACTGTTCAAACTCACCCACCTTTCTAGAGACCAGAGGCAAAAAGATTTTTAAAAGTATTTTTTTGGTTGTTGTTGGGGAGGGGGTTACATTTTTCTCTAAAGAATTGAGGATCTTTATCATCAACCAGTTCATCTTTGAATTTGATCATGTACAGAGTAATGAGACAGCTGTATAAATTTGGTTTGTGCCTTAATTGAGTTAGTCACTGAATTCCAAAAATGTTGATGTCTGAAGAGGAGTTTTAATAACATTTTCTACGCTTACAATAATTTTCTCAGTTTTTTTTAACAGAATAAATATTTTATAAAAATTGAAAAACTCAAGGTTATTTTTCTCTGAACTCTGTGGGCAATGTCAAAAGTTTAATTGTGGAAAAAAACACATAATTTTTTCCTCTATCTGGAAGAGAAGACAGCCTGGATTTCAAAATTGAGCAGTGAAGTGGTTTGCAACAGTTACCTGACTCTTGGCCTCAGTCCAGCTGAATCAAGTTGATACCTGAAAAGAGATCTTGGATCCTGTGGCAGTGGAAAGACCGAAGAATGCCAGTCAAGAAGAAAGGTGGGCTATGAGGCTTCCTATATAATATATGTTTCCCCCTTTTCTTGGTTCTGGTGTTTGCTATTCAAACTGTATTCCATTTGAGAGTAAAATTTTGCTTGGGTTTTGGGAAATATTTATTGTAATACTGTCTTTTCTGTGGTACTCATTCAGTAATATTTTGCTAAAATATAATGAAGTAAGAGTACAGTATTTAATTATAGACATTGTGATTTCATAACTCAGGTTGTCTAAATTACTGTTTATAATCAGGATAGATTTGATACCATAGATTTGAGCTTTTGTTTAGTTTGTTTTCTTAGCTTGTCAAAGGATACTTCTGAACAGACTTTAAAAATGAAACTTGTACAGTGGAGCTCTTCCTCATGGACTTAATATTTACTTATTTAAAGGTTTTATTTATTTATGTGAGATAGCGAGAAGAGAGCATAAGCGAGGGCCGTGGGGCAGAGGGAGAGGGAGAAGCAGACCCCCTGCTGAGCAAGGAGCCCAAGAACGTGGGGCCTGATCCCGGAACCACAGGATCATGACCTGAGCTGAAGGCAGACACCTAACTGGCTGAGATGCTCAGGCACCCTGGACTTAATATTTATCAAGTGAATCACATAGTTGTAAAAGATAACAAAGTTGTACTGAACACAGTTACAGATTTACTAATCATTTGATTAGAAATAAATTTCATATTTGAATTTGCTCTAGGGTAAATTTTCACTTTTGTGATAAAGGGCAACTTTGGTAAGCTGCTGTGCTTTTCCAGATATATGCATTCATCTAATAACACCACTGGAGAGTTTCCCAAGTCAGGTAAACCCCTGATTCCCCCCTCTCTCCCCAGAATTGATCAAGATCCAGTGGCTTTCTAAAGTATAGTTTGTTACAGGTTGGACCATGGAATTCACTTTAACCTAGATCTATCCCAGGTTAACTTTGGGATCCTAATGAAACCAGTTTTGGTTTTTTTTCTTGTTTCTTTTTTTTTTTTTTTCCTGACATGCTGTGGAAAATCAGACCATCTATAAAGACTTTTCTCAAGAGTTTTGAACGAAAATTTTTTCACAGTTATATGAGTTTGCTACAAACTGAAACTAAAGTTCAAGGTAAATGTTTAAGGGCAGCCTGGCTCTGCAGGATGTTTACTCCTTCTACCTGTGGATTTGGAAGGTGCATTGAGGAAACTTATTATCAGTGAGATGCTTTACCCAACTGGTATCTGTAGAGATGGACATTGATATATATAAAACCTCAGAAACACCTAGAAACGTTCCTTTGTACATTGGATTTGAGACTGGGATTGTTTCCTTCTCCTGCTCTCTCCTGTAATATCACTGAGATAAATAAACTCTCTATCAGATTTTGAAGCCATACCTGTCTAGACCTGACACAGGTGGTTTATCTGGATCAAGAATGGTTTTGGCAATATAGCCAATAAATGGCATGGCTCTTTGACTTACTTACCATGTGTTTTTATTCTCTCTACCACTTATTGTTCTCTGGATGTTGTCCCTTCTGGACTGCCTTATTTTAGATTAATAATTGAATTTAAACACAAAGTATATGTGTGTATGTAGCAGGGAGAGAAGATGAGGAGGAGAGAGAAAGGAGAGAGACGGGGAGAGAATTGGAAAAAAGTTATCTGGGCAGGAGGTGGAGGATGAGCAATTGCTGTTCTAGGTATCACTTAACTAAGCAGGTGTCTTTTTTTAAAAGGAGGTCTTTAAAAATATTATTGAAGTAAAATTGATAACATGATGTTACATTAGTTTCAGGTTCACAACATAGTGACTGGACAAGTCTATAGTGACTGGACAAGTCTATACATTATGCTATGTTCACAAGTGTGGCTACCATCAGTCAAAGCTGTTATACCGTACAAAGCTGATATAATACCATTGACTATATTCCCTGTGCTGTACCTTTTTTCCTCGTGACTTCCTCATTTCATAGCTGGAAGCCTGTGCCTCCTACTCCCCATTTACCTATTTTGTCCATTGTCCCTACCCCCCCACCCGCCTGGTAACCATCAGTTTGTTCTCTGTATTTATGGGTCTGTTTCTGTTTTTTGTTTGTTTATTCAATTGTTTTGTTTTTTAGATTCCACATATTAGTGAAATCATATGGTATTTGTCTTTTTCTCTGACTTATTCACTTAGCATAGTACTCTCTAAATCTATTCATGTTGTCACAGATGGCAAGGTTTCATTCTTTTTATGGCTGCATAGTATTCTAGTTTGTGTGTGTGTGTGTGTGTGTATACTATATCTTCTCCATCCATTCATGTACTGATGAATATTTGGGTTGCTTCCATATCTTGCGTATTGTAAATAATGCTGCAATAAGCATAGGAGTGCATATATCTTCTATATTCACTAATATGAATTAGTGTTTTTGTTTTCTTTGTGTACACACCCAGTAGTGGAATTCCTGGATCATATAGTATTTCTATTTTTAATATTTTGAGAAACCTCTATAATGTTTTCCATAGTGACTGCACCAGTTGCATTCCTACCAACAGTAAGCAGGTTGATCTTAAGGTTTCTAACCCCAATAGACTGAGTTTCTTAAAACGTTCCTACCCTTGAAGGATGTTTTAAAAATTGCAGTGACATGATTGAAAATTATACATTATGAGAAATAATGTAATGTTTATTTCCTTCCATATTTCTTCCTTCTTTCCCCCCTCTTTTTCCCCTCCCTCTCTCTTCCTCCATTTCTTCCTTCCTTCTTTAATAATGGATTGATGGTAATGGTCAACTTTTTTAAGGAATCAACAAGTTCTAATTAGCAAGGCAAGTATATATTTGGGTTATGCTAAAATCTATGCATTATGTAATTTGTGAACTGATCTACTTAGAAAAACAATTTATTTTTTTTTTTAAGATTTTATTTATTTATTTGTCAGAGAGAGAGAGAGCACGAGCACAGGCAGACAGAGAGGCAGGCAGAGGCAGAGAGAGAAGCAGGCTCCCTGCCGAGCAAGGAGCCCGAAGTGGGACTCGATCCCAGGACGCTGGGATCATGACCTGAGCCGAAGGCAGCCGCTCAACCAACTGAGCCACCCAGGCGTCCCTATGTTGTTTTTAATTTTTTAAAATTACTTAGCATCAAGATATAAGTTTTTTAATCTTATAGTAAACTAACCAAATAAATTATGACATATGCATTATATTTTTAATTGGCTAAGCTTACTATTTGTATTACATATGAAATATAAGTAAAACAAAGATTTTAAAGTATAACCTAGATTTATTCTTCAGAGATTAGTGTCTTTTGTAATCTTGAATCATTTTTCTTTCTTCATTGTTACATGTGGTAGATATGATGAAAGAACAAATTAAATGTAATTTTAACAGTAGCTATCCATTTGAACCAAGTATTTATTCATTACCGAATATATTCTTATTGAAACAGAAATTTTCATAAGGTTTTCATTTGGTATTTATTTTATATGTTACTGTAAAAGCAGAGTGGAGACTGGTCTGAGTAGCAACATATAACCGTGGTGGGAAGTGAGAATGGGTGTGACATCTTACTAAGTCCATTTTTAGGTTCTTTCCTTGAACTAGGTTTTAGATAAGCTGAAACCCTCATATTCACTGCTTTTTTGGTTTAAGACATTATTTCCTATCTCTCCTACCCCATTCTCCATGTTTTTATAGATTTCAGGTGTTTTTTTTTTTTTTTTTTTTTTTTAAGATTCTTCATTTCTTCATTAGAGATTTTCCCCCCCAATAGTTGCTTTTCATTCAGGATTCTCTTGTCTATTGTAGTATTTTTATTTGCTCCCACCTGAACCTTTAGGACATCTTTGATCTATCTGTGAGAATTCAGGGCCAATCCAAGATATATTGTATTAGCATTGTCTCTCGTGATACAAGATATTGGAGTATCAGATGGGGCTAATTTGACAAGACTTGTTGAATTGTTCCAATCTAATTTCATGTTGGATTAATGTAAGAAATAAAAGTTAATGATAGATGAGTTCCTCTCTATGTTTTCCGTGGGAAATTGCTATTTTAATGATAAAATATACTTCAACAGAATTTTCTTAGTCTATTGCAATTTTTTCCTCTGTAATATCATTAAATGTGGGTAAGAAATCTTGCTTAATACATTGAGGTTGATGTTCATTTCATTTCTGTGTTTAAAAGCCTGTTTTATTAACTATCCTCTAGCTTCTTTTAAAGTCATATAGAAGTCTATCTGATGTTTTTAATTTATGTAACACTTTATTTCCTTTAAATTCTTTTTTATAGCTATTTTCAGTAATATAGTAGAGTATGTATAAACTTATTTTTATCAAGTACCTAAAGTTAAATACTATCATTTTCATAATCATATGTTTTGACATTGTTCTTTTTAAAGGAAGCCAAAGAGTGTTGTGTAATTAGAATTCTAAGACTTGATATTGCCATGTATCTCATGGGAATCCTTGAAATTGAGATTATTGTTTACTGAGTTCACAGTCTTTCCTTTTGGTTGACCATACTTTTTAAAAAGTGACAGTTTTTTCTTCCTCTCTTAAAACTCTCTTGTTCATTCCTTCCTCATTCGAAGTTTTCTTCTTTCATTATCTGTTTCTTGTACTTTGTGGATTAACTTCTTTCTTATAGTATTTTAATAATTTATATTTACCTTTTGTTATCTGGATACATTCTCTTCACAGCTCTAGCTGTACTTAAATTCCTAGAATATTTTTTTTTTTCAGTTTCTTTAAAGGGGAAAATGTGTGCCTTAATGACTGTACCTGAGTGGCTATTTTATTTCTTTTGCAGCATATATTTTACTAAATTTGTTTGAACTTTCATATTTGCCATGCCAGTATTACCTCTAGACACTTTTTCCATTTCACAAAACTTTGTGTTTTTTTCCAGCCAATAAAACTCAAAAGAGTTGGGGCACCTGGGCGGCTCAGTGGGTTAAAGCCTTTGCCTTCGGCTCGGGTCGTGGTCCCAGGGTCCTGGGATCGAGCCCCGCATCGGCTCCCCCGCTCAGCAGGGAGCCTGCTTTCCTCACTCTCTCTCTCTGCCTGCCTCTCTGCCTACTTGTGCTCTCTGTCTCTCAAATAAATAAATAAATAAATCTTAAAAAACAACAACAACAAACTCAAAAGAGTTAAGAACTGAATCTTCCCAGAGAGGCATAGGGAAAAATATTTTTCAAACTCTTCCAATTTCTGTAAGTTAAGGTAAAATAGTTAATTTACTAAAGATTTTGTTGGATTTAAAAATCCCTCAAGAGGGTCATATTGACCTTGGTTATGAGAGTTATTGGAAACCATGACACCACAGACTCTTGATGTTGGAAAATACTCATCAATCCAGGATGCATAAAGAGAAAGCAGTCTGGAGGGAGAAACAGCAGAATACTTTTTGTATTCCATGACTGATTAAGAGTATACCATGAAGCAAACAATAGACATGGTATTAAAATTATCTGTTAATTGAATTTACTTTACAAATCTTATGTTTTGGGAAAGTGTGAAAATGATATGCTAATGACTTGATACCACGAAATATTTGAACTGTTAGGTTTTTGGGAAACTGCCCGAATGTTCCATATATTTTAGAATATTTTCTCTCTCCTTTAGGCCTATCCTTGGTTACTTCTTGAATAGAAGAGTCTAGTCAGTGGGAAAATGTACACAAGATACTGGATTTTTAAAACATGGAATTAAGGCTTTCACTTCAGGCATGCCTTTGATCAGCCATCCAATCAATTGCTCATTTATTTTATTTTATTTTATTTTTTCAGTGTTCCAAGATTCATTGTTTATGCAATTGCTCACTCTTTTATAATAATATATCCACTAAACTACAAGAATGTCCTTTATTCTTAATTATATACTCTCATTATATGCTCTCATTAAAATTTACTGTATAATCATTTTAGTGATTATGAAATATTTTTTACTATGAGCATAAGATGTATAAAATCTTTTTTCTTAAACTGGGGGAGGAGGACCTCTTCTCCAGCTAGAATTCCTGCTCAGGAATTTGTATCCGTCAAGGCACGAGGGCTCTGTATCCTCAATGTAGGTTGCTTTGTCAGCAAAGGGTCATGAGTTTTACCCGGTCTCTTCTGTCCAGTCAGTCATTCTGAATTCCAAGTAGTAAGCTTTCTGCATAGGTTCAGTTTTTAATAAGTTTCTCAAAGCTATATCAAGAATTATGGCCAAATCACCTACATTATGAAACAGTTCTCCTGACCTGATTTGTTTTAGAATTTAAGACCAAGAGGAATGATGTACTATAAAGTAGAAAGTCCTATGAAAATGAATTAAGTTAAAACTTTCAAAGATTATGGGTAAGTATGGCAAGATTATGTATCCTATTTCTTCTGATGACATTATTTTACTAGCCACTGAGGCCCTAACTCTGTTAAATAAGATTTTGAAGTTTCTGTAGGGGGCCTATCATTTTAGAGAGCTGTGACATCTTTATCATCAACAGTGTGATAAGACTTGGAATAAATCATTAAGTTCTGTTCTATTTAAAATCCCTTATAGGTAAGCAACCACAAATTCTTTTAAAAGCTAAGTGTGTATGTATTTAAGGCAATAGCTTTTTTTCCATTTTTTATTCTATCATTTATCCACTCACCAAAGATTTATTGAGTGCCTGCAATATACCAGACACCATGCTAGGTGTGTGTTTTCCAGTCAGAAATGATATTTAGTGTACCCTTTATGATGTTTAAAATTATTAAGGAGATAAATGTGGAAACAGGCAATTTCATTGTTGTGCAGTGAGATTAACACACTGTCATGTCATAGAGCACCCAACATCATCTAGAGGAATCAGGGAATTCTTTCTGTAGAGGTGACAATTAAGATGAGACACAGAAGACCAGTAGAGGTTTACCAATGTGGGAGATGGTAAGATGCTGTTTCAGATCATTATTTATTTTATTTGCCTTCAACTTACCATCATGACCTCTCTCATCATCATCATCATCATCATCATCATCAACAACAGCAGTGATTGTGAGAAAAAACCTAGACCAGTAGTCAGACTGGCTTCTAGAAGGGACAAGATTGCATAATCATTGAGATGGATTCTTAGTCTATAAGTTCAGTCTTGTAAGGAATATCCGTTTTCTGTAGGTTAACTTTATTTTTAAAATTTTATTTATTTATTTATTAAAAAGATTTTATTTATTTATTTGAGGGAGAGAGAGTGTGAGAGAGAGCAGGAGGAGAGGGAGAAGCAGACCCCCTGCTGAGCTGGGAGCCTGATGCAGAGCTCCATCCCAGGAGCCCAGGACCACGACCAGAGCTGAAGGCAGATCATCAACGAACCTAGCCACCCAGGTGCCTGGTCAACTTTATTTTTGATTCTTGGTCACTGAGTAGTGGACAAAGTCACTCCAATCACTTTTGAGGTTTCCCTACTTTTCTGGGACTGTGATAGAGTTCCACCTGGAAGGGCAGTATAGTCTGGTCATTGATCATCCTATATATAACAGCTTACCCCTAAGACATGAGTTGTATCTGGATAGTTCTTTCTGATCTGGTAGTGATTTGCTACTTACCAGACATGGGTTTTTCACCCCAGAATTTCTGTATTTCTCTTTACCTAGATGGAATTATGATGCCATTCCTTGCTGGGTTCTTTCTGCCTTCCAGGCAATGCTATAAGGAAGCAGAGCCTAGATCCCTGCTGTCTTGGAAGCCAAAGACTTCCCTCTCTCTCCTTCAGCTAAGAAAACCTTTTTCTGGACTGGGGAGGAGCTAAAATATCTCTTTCTGTGTCTCTCTGTAAATACATGTGAATCTTTCTTTCATCTCTGTAGCAAGTTCTTTTATTCTGAGAGTTTGGGCTATAGGAAAGCAAATTGGGAATGATTTAAAAATCATTCTGTTTTTGTCCTGGCACATACCTCCCTTGAGGTAGTCAAATACAGGACCAGTTACCTGCTTAGATGAGAAGAAAGAAAATGGGCAAGTTTAGGGAGAGAATAAAATTGATATCTCAAAGTGCCAGTCTCCCACATGTATAAAAGAGTTTACCTGTCTCCTTATGATGATGCTACCAGGTGACCTTGTGAAAATCAAGTAATTCTCCTGAATTTCAAGTTTCCTTTTCTAAAAGGGGTTTAATATGTTCCCTTCCTCTTAATGTGTGTTATTTCTTTTCTACATCAAATAAGGTAATGTATCTGAACTTCACTTTTATAAAGTTAGTGATAGAGTTAGGACCAGACGCTCATCCAACGTTCTTTTCATTATATGAGTGTGTGTTCTTGGAACAAATGAATGGCATTGTAGTGCAGTGGAGAAGAGCCCAGGGATGGAATCCAGTCTTTACCATTGGCTGGCTAAGTTATCTAAAGAAAGTTAACAGATTGAGCTTCAAATTCCTATCTTAAAACATAACTGTACTAACAATACTCACCTCTTAGGATTAATGTGTTGACCAAATAAAAACATCTAGTCCATGTAAAAGTTGTAAGTAGGAAAGTGCTACAGAAATGCTTATCATCATAATAACTTTTTTCTTTGGTCCACTGAAGAGGAAAGGTGTGCTCAGAGTCAGTGCCCTTCTGTTAGTGGTCTGGGTCCAGCTTCCTGGTCAGCTTTTGGAGCAAGCCTTCTCAGATATGATAAGGACAGATTTGCTTGCAGATAGGAAATGCCATACTATGCTTTTTAAAAATATTTTTTGGTTACACTTCTTATGGGTATTATCTCTTTCATTGATGCTAAAGTAATTGGTAAACCTTTTTTTATCTACAGAATGTTTATAATCTAGATTTGCTCTAAGTCTGGTCAGACATTTTTTTCCACTATTCAAATTTGAAGTTTTATCTCTTTTTTCATTTTCTTTTTCTAGTTTGCTACAACTGGAATATTTCAATATTCAGCTGCAGGTGAAATTTGCTCTAGTCTTGCTTTCTATTTATTACTACTTAACCTTGAAATTTCCCTGTTTCTCTTTAACAATTCTATAGAACTGAACAATTATAGAATTTAACAATTCTATAGAAAATCTGAAGACATGGCTTATTTGAAAGGTAGTAATAAAAATTTGCCTCTCTATATAGTATCTTTTTGTTTCAACAGTGGAAATACCATATCAACAGGTGTTTGTTGAAATATATTAAAACAATTTTTGGGGGAGGGAGGGAGTAAAGTATAATTGCCAAAGTTACAGAAAGAAGAAATACTATGATCTTTTCCCAGTAAGTTAGGTTTCATTATGGCATAATATTTAAAAATAGGCTTTGGTGCCGGACTGATTAGGATTTGAATCCTGATTTCAGCACTTACTGGTTGTGTAGCCTTGGGCAAGTTACTTCATTTCTCTCAGTTTATGTTTCTTCATTTGCAAAATGTATAAAATAGTATTTCTTAGGTGGCACCTGGGTGGCTTCAGTTAAGCGTCTGACCTTTGGTTTGGGCTCAAGTCATGACCTCAGGGTCCTGAGATCCAGCCCCAGGCTTCATGCTTGACAGGGAGTCTGCTTGAGGATTCTCTCTGTCCCTCCCCCTGCTTGCATGCATACTCTCTCTTGATAAATAAATAAAATCTTAAAAAAAAATTCTTCCAGGGCTTATTACTCTTCCTTGAGTAGAAGGCCAAATTTAACATGGTCTCTATTGATATCAGCTTCTCTCCTCTCATGATACCTGGTACCTCATCAAAGAATTCTTACACTCTGTTTTAATCTTTTACTTTGTTGAAATTTCCTGTTTAATTACCTTTACTTTCATTCAGAAATCTTTGAGAGTGTAGAATATTGCCTATATTGAGTTTCCAATATCTGGAGCATAGTAAGATACTCACTAAATAGCTGATTGGGGTGCCTGGGTGGCTCAATTGGTTGAGTCATTGCTTTTGGCTCAGGTCATGATCCCAGGGTCCTGAGATAGAGTCCTGAATCGGGCTCTCTGCTTAGCATGGAGTCTGCTCCTCTCTCTGCCTCTGCCCGTCTTGCCTGCTCATGATTTTTCTCTCTCAAATAAATAAGAAAATCTTTTAAAAAATAAAAAAATAAATAGCTGATTAATGAAAGAAAGAACTTATTATTTTGATCTACCAGACTTCTAAAGGTAAGGCTATTTATATGTTATAAATACAATTTTTATGTTAATTAAACTTGGAAAATTAGTAATTCAACATTTAATGCTAGATTCTAAAATTCACCAATACAATTTATGTCTGATTTCAAGTTCCTTTTTTTTCCCCCCATGAAAAATTACTCAACTCTATTTCTGGAGGATTAAGGGTGGTAGTATGGAGAGAAGGCTATACTTGCAATCAAAGGTTTTAGCATTAAGTTCTAAATCTGTTTAGTAGCTCTGTGCTCTTGGTCAAGCTACTATGGATTTCAGTTTCATGTGTAATAGACATGATAGGAGTTCTCAATGGTGAGAATCAGAGAAGATAATCCATGTAGAATTTCTTTTTAAACTGTAAGAAATGTTGCATACATTTATGTAAAGAAATTTCATTATTCTAACAGCTTTGCTCTCTGAGATTTGTGTATTAAGTTCTCCTTTTCTTCTACTATACTTTTATCTTTTTTATCTTAACAACACTATATATTCAAAAATTGTTCCATTTTTAAGTTGTTGCAAATAATTTAATGTGTCATCTTTTCCTTGTTTTTAAAAATTCATTTGTTAGCACTATTGCCATTCACTGTTTCAGATTTAAATTACATGTCTCAAATTATTTATAACTTCTGGCAGTGCTATTCTTAAACCAAAGAGTTGAACCTTAATTAAGAGACACATGACTATCCACAATTCCAATTATGTAACAGTCACCATATCCTTTGCATTGCATATTTCCTGCAAAAAATTTATTTTAATAAATTATTTCCCCCTCTCCCCATTTCCTCCTGTGCCTGCCTTCAGGTAATCCAAATTTAGTTTCATTCTTCCAGTAGTTGAGGAGTAGTTGAGTAGTTGAGGAGTCATATGAAGATATATTTCTTTTAAGAATGAAGAAAATAAGAGATGGGGCACCTGGGTAGCTCAGTCAGTTAAGTGTCTGCTTTCAGCTCAGGTGATGATCCCAGAGTCCTGGGATCAAGCCTCGTGTCAGGCTTCCTGCTCCGCAGGGAGTCTGCTTCTCCCTCTCTTTCCTTCTGCTCTCTCTCTCTCACTTTCTCTTTCAAATAAATTAAATCCTTAAAAAAAAAAGAAAATAGGAGAATTGAGGTCATTACATTGGCAATTCAGGTGAAAAATTCTCCACTTATAACTGATTACTTGAATATCAATTAAAGTATTAGTGCTGGCTTGTATAATTATCTCAACTTTCCACTTTATTCAACTTGTCAACATCTGTCTAGGGATTTTTGTCCTGGACAACAGGATCCTTGTCATCTTATCTTTTTTATTTTTTGCTTAATTTTTCATCTGTACAAAGGTATCTAGTTTTATATTACCCTCAGGCTCCAACTTTGATTAATCAGAAATAAGAATTTAAGTAGAGAGAGATAAAGGGCATAATGGAGTTGACACGAGAATGTGATCATTACTGATATTCAAAAGAAGCAAGAAGGGCAGCCATAATTCCAGTGCTAGATGCTGGCATGCAAAAGCCTAAATTGTCTAAGAAAGACTTGACCCTATTGACCATTTATTTTTTTCTTATATTCTAGCATCTTATTTTATGTGTCAGATTTTTCTTATACAGAGATGAGAAGCATAATAAACTCTGTTGGTTTGGAGAACACATAGCTGCTCTGAATCAACACAATGTCTTCCCTGGGTAGTTAGTTAGTAAATATGTATTGAATGAATTAGTGAAAGTACTCTTATCTAGCAAATTACATTTATAGATATGATTATGGAAATGCTGTTAATACATTTTTAAGAATTGCCACTCATAAGTATAAAAGATCAGAGTATGTGAATACCTACAAAAGTGACACAGAAGTGAAAAAGAGCTTAAAAATTATAATTGTTGGGGCCCCTGGGTGGCTCAGTGGCTTAAGCCTCTGCCTTTGGCTCAGGTCATGATCTCAGGGTCCTGGGATTGAGCCCCACATCGGGCTCTCTGCTCAGCAGGGAGCCTTCTCCCCCCTCCCCACCTGCCTCTCTGCCTCCTTGTGATCTCTCTCTGTCAAATAAATAAATAATAAATCTTTAAAAAATCATAATTGTTAAAAAGAGAGAATAAAAAGAAAAAGATGTCTGGTACTTAGTGGATTTTCAAAGACTAATGAATGAAGGGATAAAAAACACTAAACCGTGAGGCACTAGAGATACCAGAAATTTAGAGCCCAAAGATACATATAAGTACTGAGGAAGACATACTATAATTACGGTATTGTTGATTACTTATGTTAGTGATTAGGAATGGATTCAAAAGTGAGGTCAGTGAGCCATAATCATTTCAGGGAAATTACTGATTTTTTAACTTGGTCAAAATGTGGATTCAAATAGTTGTTATTTATTCAAAGATTTTAAATATTATATTTAAATAAAGTATTTTGCCATGCAAGGTATGAAACATTTTAAAAAGTTAAAGTTCTGCACAATGTATTAGCATATATTTATATCTTGTTCTAAAATTGGAAAAGCTACCTTTGTATCCACATTCATTTATGTTTATAACCTTTTTAGGTAAAAAATTGATTACATGACATTCTTCTCCATTTGTTATTGCTTATTGAAATTCTCCTTTCTCTCAATGGAGTAAGCTTGAAGTTTGCTATGTTATATAGGAAAACTGGGGAAGGCCTCATTTGTACAGTGGTATAAGAAGTTGTGCTTCTTCCCAAGTCTGTGTTCAATGACATCATGTTGGCATCTTGAAATTGGCCATGATGGGAATATTTACACCTTGGAAATTGCACATGCTACAAATCAGGGCTTGATTTATTGTTTTGCTAAAAATGTGGTAAAGAAAATGTTAATAATGCAAGTGTAAGTTAAAAGTATATTCCTTTGGGCCACCTGGGTGGCTTGGTCAGTTAAGCATCCAGCTCTTGGTCTGGGCTCAGGTCACAATCTCAGGCTCATGAAATCGAGCCCCGCATCAGACTCAGCATTGGGCATGGAGGCTGCCTGAGATTCTCTTTTCCCTGGGACGCCTGGGTGGCTCAGTTGGTTAAGCAGCTGCCTTTGGCTCAGGTTATGAGCCCCGTGTCCCACTCTGTGCTCAGCGGAGAGTCTGCTTCTTCCTTTCTCTGCTTATGTCTGATCTCTCTCTCTCTCAAACAAATAAATACAATCTTTTTTTTTTTTTTTAAAGATTGTATTTATTTATTTGACACAGAGAGAAAGAGTGGGAGCAGGAACACAAGTGGGAGGAGTGGGAGAGGGAGAAGCAGGCTTCCTCCTGAGCAGGAAGCCCAATGCAGGGCTTGATCCCAGGACCCTGAGATCATGACCTGAGCCAAAGGCAGACGCTTAACAACTGAGCCAACCAGGCACCCCATTATACAATCTTAATTAAAAAAGATTCTTTTTCTCTCCGTCTCCCTCTGCTCCCCCCCAACTCATATGTGCGTGCACTCTCTCTCTCTCTCAAAAAAACCCAACTTTATTATGTCTCTAGCTATTATACTATGATTAGCATAGAAGTTGAGGAAGTATTTGTCCACTCTTCAAAAATTATTTGATTCAGTACAGAAATCACAAAATTGATGCAGGAATGAGTGAAGGTTTATCACATAAGCCATCTTGTTTCATTTTCATCTTATTAATGTAACAAAAAAATCAACCAGTATTTATGTCAGAACTACTCATTCATCAATTACAACCGTAAGTTGGCTGTTACTATAAGAACTGGGCAAAAACCAACAAAATATTTCTGAGAATCACTTGATGATATGGAATTTATAATGGAAAGTTATATATCTTATTTTTTGTACCTTTCATGTTAAATATTAGGTTTCAATTTTTCTACAACTTTAAGATAGAATTTTAAAATCATGTTTTTCAGATACTGACCGAGCTTTATCATTACTGGAAGAATACTGCAAAAAATTAAGGAAACCAGAGGAACAGCAGTTGAAAAACGCTGTTAAAAAGGTGATGGGTATCTTTAAGAGCAGCTTATTCCAAGCTTTGCTAGGTATGTATCACAAATTTATTTATCATCATAATGGTCAGAAGGTGCTTAACAGTTTGAGTAATGATGTAATGTTAACCTAATTTAAAACTGGAATAATTGTCCTTGATAGTGGAAGGCATGATTTCTTTTTCTTACTTAAGGCTAACCTAAAGAAGAACTGTTATAAAATAGAAAAAAAGTGTAGGTTATTAAAAATATAAATATTGAGGGGTACTTGGGTGGCTCAGTTAAGCATCTGCCTTCAGCTCAGATCATAACCCCAGGGTCCTTGGATTGAGCTCCACACTGGGCTCTCTGCTTAGCTGGGAGCATGCTTCTCCCTCTCCCTCTGTCTGCTGCTCCCTCTACTTGTGCACGCTCTCTGTCTCTGTCAAATAAAGAAATAAAATCTTTAAATAAATAAATATTGAAAGGATGTTTTATATAGGAAAGAGTTTACACAGGAACAAACCTGAACAGTCAGTGGTAAAAAAACTGAGGACAAATGCTTTCGTTTAGAGAAGGAATTGGCTAGCACAAAAAACAATGGGCCATTTCTGTTCAGAATCATAGTTCTACTTTTACTCTCCTCTTAAAACAAAATTAAAATACTCTTTTCATGTTTTGCTTCTCTTGTGAAGGTTTATGATCCATATTGAAAAGTTTATGGGTGAGAATCTCAGTGCTTTGGGGTGCCTGGGTGGCTCAGTTGGTTAAGCGACTGCCTTTGGCTAGGGTCATGATCCCGGAGACCTGGGATTGAGTCCTGAGTTAGGCTCCCGGCTCCGTGGGGAGTCTTCTTCTCCCTCTTCACCTTCTCCCCTCTCATGTTTTCTTTCACTTTCTCTTTCTCAAATTAAAAAAAAAATCTTAAAAAAAAAGAAAATCTCAATGCTTTGGAATTTTAGTCAGTTTGTCATAAGTTTAATCATATGATGTCAACCTTAGTTTAATCTCTCATATTACAAATTGTGAAGAAATTCAAGGATTTTGCTTATGTATGTGTATCTTTTGTATTTATGCAGATAACTTAATTCTTCACATAATATTTTGGTAGTTAAAATAAACTAGCAAAAGATATAAGCAAATACCTCAACAAAAATATCAACTAAACAATTTTTAAAAAACCCACTCAATTATACTATAGTTTACTAAACTTAAGCAGTACTTTTTTTTAAAACAGTACATTTTAGGGACGCCTGGGTGGCTCAGTTGGTTGGGCGGCTGCCTTCGGCTCAGGTCGTGATCCCAGCGTCCTGGGATCGAGTCCCACATCGGGCTCCTTGCTTGGCGGGGAGCCTGCTTCTCCCTCTGCCTCTGCCTGCCACTCTGTCTGCCTGTGCTCACTCTCTCTCTCTCTAACAAATAAATAAATAAAATCTTTAAAACAGTACATTTTAAAGAATAACTGAGTCTACTAGACATTATTACTTTCTCTGGTCTGGTGGTTTATATATAAAATATAAAATATAAAATTCCTCATAAGAGGAATAATTTTGAAAATATTTTATCTATGGTTTTATTATGTCTACACTTGTTGACAAAAACTCCAACCTTAGGGTGTGACTATTAAAAAACATTAAATTTTGAAAATTTAAAATTTATCTGTTGAATAAAAATAGAAGTAAAATGTTTTGCCTGTGGAATTAATTTCTTTAAAATACTTTTCTGTGGCTGGTAAGAATTAATGACACAAATAACTATAATCATCTTAGTTGGTATTAAATAAAAACAATTCTAAATGGAGTCTTACAGAATTTAAATAAATCCTGCCATTAGAGAATAGTATTTTAGAGAACATTTATTTTTATTTTTTTTAAAGATTTTATTTATTTATTTGACATATAGAGATCACAAATAGGCAGACAGGCAGGCACAGAGAGAAGGGGAGGCAGGCTCCCCGCCAAGCAGAGAGCCCGATGCAGGGCTCCATCCCAGGACCCTGGGATCATGACCTGAGCCAAAGGCAGAGGCTTTAACCCACTGAGCCACCCACGGGCCCCTTAGAGAACATTTTTAAGCCCCAAGTTTCTCAGTTAAAAGTTAATGGTTTCATCCAGCTGATAATCAGTAAAGGCCGTTAACTGAACGGCAGTATCTCTGAGTAGATTTGTATGATGTGCTTAGTTGAGACTGACCAAGTCTTTTGAGAGCTTGAATTTCTGAGAGCTTGATTTAGGAAGAACATTGTTGGATGCTTTAGATAATTTTACTATATTGTGGTAATGTTGCCATTTGGTATCACAATATCATTACATGGGGAATAAAAGGGCAAATGAATGACAGAGAATTGCATTTTGCCATTGTTTTGGGTGAATTATAAACATCTTGGCAAAAAGCCTGTAGCATAGTTTGAATTTCTCTAACAAGATGAAAGGCAACAATAATCTGTAAAAAGCTGTTATATAAGCAATCCTGGTGTCCAGCTTTGAATGGATAGATTTGCTCTGGCTAGTCTTTAAAAGTCACTTTGGGATAAACCAGTCCACAAAGAATGGAGCAACATTATACAACAAAACATAATTTTCATTTCAATTCCATGTGTGTTGCTAAATACTGATAACTAAATTTATTATTGTTGAATGTTTGAGTGTTCTCATTGTTTTTCTTTAAACACTCAAAAGAAGAAAAACTATATAGCCCTCTGCATCCTGGAAGGGATTATATTATTATAAAAAGATAAGCAGAAAGCTGTTGATAAATAGGGTATTATTTATGGTCTATAACTTCCTATTTGGACTAACTACCTCCTACCCTACCGCCTGCCCTTTTTTCTGTTACAAGTAATGAAACATAGTGGCTTTACCCATTGTTCTGATATTCAGATAGCCAGTATATTGATATAACACCTTTCATGAATCTCAGTTAACTAGCAATAGAAGGGAATCATAATACAGAAACAGTACAAATACATAGTAAAGGAAAATATTATTAATGCAAGATATACTGTAATATTTACATATCACTAGGCAACCAACCCTTCTCTTGACAGATGAAAAGCATCACTTCAAAAATTAATACAGCCTCCTTCAGTTATCCTTCCATCGTATGCTTAAAAAAAATCCCAAACACTGTTATGTCTTAGGTTGTGTAATCTGTAAGGGCAGAATTCTGTCTACATAATTTTGACCATTATTATAGTGCATTAAAGCGTTTTATAAATAGGTTCTGTGATAGTAGGGTGGAAGGTGATGGCAAAGATACTGTGTTTTTTAATTTTTAAAATAGAACTTTACCTGATTACAAAAGTAATATATGGTCATTCTTTAAAAATTAAAAATGAAGTAAAAGAAGAATGTAAAATTTTATGGTAAGACACATTCCTCTTATGGTAAAAAGCAGGATGTATGATAAACATAGAGAATGGCGAATAGTTTGATTAACTTTCCCCCTCCCTCCTCCTACAGTTTCTGTATCCTTTGTTTTAACTTCCCATTTATCAACAACTGACAGTGGAAAGAGACACTTAACTTTTAAAAAGTTAGTAATTAATGTTCATCAATGTATAAAAAAAAGGAAAAATACCTAAAACAACAATGCACATTTAGATGTTGGGCTTAGGGTGACACCTTGTGGTGAAACTAAGAAAAAAGTTTTGTCCCGTGGATAATTACAGTTTTATATGATCACATTATTAATAGTACAGATTTAGAATATAAGTGAATTAGAATTCTGTGGAATTTTACAAATTCATTTAGCTCTTTCTTATTTAGTATGGCTAAAATATTTAGATTTTCAAGATATGCTGGTTATTATTCTTCATTTAGGTATTGAAGAAGATGGAAATGTTTTTATTATTTTGAAACTTCTCTTCCAGATCTCCTTTGAATAGTTAAGATTTGTATTACCGCCATAATTATTTGTAAAAATTATTTTAAAAATATAATGGGCCAGCTCATTTTCAGATATATACCACAAATGTTCTTTGTTTTTATACCTTATTGAATTTTTATTATCTTTTTTTTTTGAAGATTTTACTTATTTATTTGAGAGAGAGAGAGAGAGAGTGAGCATGAGAGGGGTAAGGTCAGAGGGAGAAGCAGACCCCCTACTGAGGCAGGGAGCCTGATGCGGGACTCGGTCCCAGGACCCCAGGATCATGAACTGAGCTGAAGGCAGTCACTCAACCAACTGAGCCACCCAGGCACCCTTTATTTTTATTCCTTATTTTTTACTTTACAATTGTGGACAGAACTATGTATATATTAATGAGTTTGAACTCCTTTCAAAAATCTTGTTAATCTTGTTTATCTGATTTCATTTCTCTTTATTTCTTTTTAAATTTTATTTTTTTAAATTCAATTAACAGAGTATATTATTAATTTCAGAGGTAGAGGTCAGTGATTCATCAGTCTTATATAACACCCAGTGCTCATTACATCACGTGCCCTCCTTTTTTTTTTTTTAAAGATTTTATTTATTTATATGACAGAGAGAGATCACAAGTAGGCAGAGCAGCAGGCAGAGAGAGGGGTGGGGGAAGCAGGCTCCCTGCTGAGCAGAGAGCCTGATGCAGGGCTTGATCCCAGGACTCTGGGATCATGACCTGAGCTGAAGGCAGAGGCTTTAACCCACTGAGCCACCCAGGCGCCCCAGTAAAGTGGTATTTTCCTTAAAACCTTGCCAGCAGTAAAATCTTAGAAAAATGTTTATCCCTTGCATGTCAGACTTTGCGTTAGAGTAGAATACTTTCATTTCCATAAATCTTAATGTAGAACCCTATGGACTCATAGGGGTAATACAGTAGATAGACTATATATTGGAATATATGGGATATTGGGATATATAGGAGATATACTACTGTATTGATAATTATCACCTCCTTGTTGAAGCTTTCTCTCATATCCCTATCTGATAGCAGCTTTAGCTAGCCCTTTCATTATGTCTCACAGGATTTTTTCAGATTACTATAAAACATTTGTTCTATTGCCTTACAATACCCCCAGTATATGGACCTTAATAATAGTAGACCTTCAATACATTTTACTTGTTCATTTACTCAGTAATTATTTTAAAAATACTTGGTATGTATTAGATATTAGATATTAGATATTAGGTATGTATTAGATATCTAGATATGTGCTAGAAGTGGAGATACAACAGTAAACTATAGGGGAGAGGATAGTCCTTGCACTTATGGAGAAGTGAGAGAACTCAAGGGGGCAAAAGATATATTAGCTATGTGATTAGTTAATTATTTAAATGTAATGCTAGTAAGTGCTCTAAAATCAATGTGTTTAAAAGTTTTATCACATTTACTTTGAGTAAAAAAAAAAGCCCCACATATTTTTCTAATACAGTAATTTCAATTTAATATTTTATTTCAAATAACAATTATGTGAAAACATCATGGCTATTTGGGTCTTAATTATTCATGATAATGTATAATATAATTTTTACCACCTGATCATAATATAGTCAAAGGATTTTTTAATAGATTATAGTGAATGTGAAAGTCCACATAGTTATTATGAATTTGGGAAAACTTGGCTCTAATCCTCCAAAGCAGACGTTCTCAAAGTGTGGTTTTTGGACCAGCAGCATCAGCATCACGTGGAAACTTGCTAACATTGTAAATTCTTGGGCCTTACTCCAAACCTACTGAATCAGAAACTCAGGAAGTAGGGCTCAGCAAATAGTGTTTTACTAAAACTTCCAGGTGATTCTGAGGCATGCTATAGTTTGAGAACGTATTCAAATGATTAGATATTTGGCCACTCAAGGAGAGTAATGTAGTTTGTGAATATTATTAATAAATTTGGTGAGATAGGACTGTGGCATTTCTTTATTCTTGGGTTTAATAAAGGTTTGGTCTTTAACAAGTATAATGAGCCATTATTAGTCTGGGATATAATTTGAGCACTTTAAGAACCCATAAATTAAAGAATATAATTATGGTATCTAATTTTCTTTTTAAAGTACAACGGTATATCTTTTTTTTTTTTTTAAAGATTTTATTTATTTATTTGTTAGAGAGAGAGAGCGAGCACAGGCAGACAGAGTGGCAGGCAGAGGTAGAGGGAGAAGCAGGCTCCCCACCGAGCAAGGAGCCCGATGTGGGACTCGATCCCAGGACGCTGGGATCATGACCTGAGCCGAAGGCAGCCGCTTAACGAACTGAGCCACCCAGGCGTCCCAACGGTATATCTTAAACACTTAAGTGATTCTTTTTTCACTTGGATGATAGTATCTACTTATGAGGCTATGGATAGAGAACAGCAAAGCTACACTGAGATGTTGCTATTGGCACACACAAGGCTCACTCAGTAGGTAAGTGCTTACTGCCACTTACAGCCTCAAAGCAGGTGCTCCAGTAAAACAAATACATTACTGCATGTCATGCACCTTCAAATAAGTCTTAACTAGTGAAAGCAGTGCATGTTAGATTCTTAGATACTAAGTTCTACTATGTTTCTACTTAATTGCTTACAGGACCTATTTACATAAAAGAATACAAGTATTCCAGCTATTACAATTGAGTAATTAATAATTAATAACGTATTTATGACATGTTTAATTTACATGGGCATATACAGATGGATGTTACTAGAAACAAAGTTCCTACCCTTAAGGAGGTTAAGCAATTGGGAAGGTAACATCCACATGCATACAAGGGACAAGATAGGATATAATCAAGGACTAAATTTTGAAGGCTAGACCAAAGTATTGTAGGAGTTCAGAGAATCATAGGGGTCATTGCTGATTGATGTTGCTAGAACACTTTTCTATGAAAGGTAAGCTTGATCTGATTCTTGTCATTGATAGGATTTGGGTAAGAAGAGGACAGAAAAGGACATTTTTTCCCATCCATCCAATCATTCAAAAGATATATACTGAACACGAGCTAGGCATTGTAATGTATACTGGGGAGAAAAGCATTAAACAAAATTGCATAAATTGTTTATATTTACAATTGTGATAAATGTTACAAAGGAGAAGGAGAGGGTGCTATGAGGAAGAGGCTTAACCTTCACAGTGGAATCAGGGAAAGCTTTCTTAGGGAAGTGGCATTTGAGGTGATAAAAATTGTACTGATTGATAGAGGTCAGGAGAGTAAGAAAATGGATACGACAAAAACAAGGGTTCAGGGTGCTCTTGATATTTAGTTTTTAAAATGTCTTATGGGAATTAGATAAGGCATCACATTAAACTTAAGTCTTTTCCAAAGACTTGTTTAAATTTGAAGGTAAATTTGAAGGGCACCTGGATGACTCAGTTAAGCGTCTGCCTTCCCCTCAGGTTCTGATCCCAGGGTCCTGGATCAAGCCCTGTGTTGGACTCCTTCTTTTTTTGCCCCTCCTCCCTACTGTGCTCTCACTTTCTCTCTCAAATAACCAAATAAAAATAAATATGAAGGTAAATTTGAGAAATAAGAGTGGTAAGCATAAAAATGTGGCCCTCGTAATCCTTATAGCCTTTTGTTAAACTGTTGCGTACTGAGTGTGACTACTTGTGTTTCATGTCACGTGGAATCAGTATATCTTAAGTTAAATTTGACACTTTACATTGGATGCCATCAAAAAGGTTGGATGCCATTCTTGGCTCTGGACTTTGTATACTTGCTGCAGGATTTATGTCACCAGATGGCACCATTTAACTAAATTTATGTACTTTGGATGCTTATAAGCCTGGTTGTTTTTAAATGAAAGATGCTTTTATTTGTGCTAAAGCTGAATTAGGAAAAAAATTAATTTTTTTTGATGGCATATGAGACTTCTATACAGAGTAAGGTAATGAAACCCCAAAAGTTTCTTGAGAACATGAAAGGATTGGGCTGATTCTGCTAAGTACATAATAAATAAAAGTTTGATAATAATCACTGTCACTAATATATGGCAGCTGGCAAAAAAGCAGAACACAATAGGTCTCCCCATCTAGGTTTTTGTATAGCCAGCATAATAATAATATGAGTATTTTAAACTTAAATGTAATTTATAGATGTAGGGATTTGATGTACATATAATAATACAAACATGGAGAAAATTCTAAAAGATTATTTTAGGAATAGGCCTTTCAAGATATCTTGAAATATTATGATAATAATGTGTTAAAAAATGTTGTCAGTAGAGTATATGTTCTATTGAACCATGGAACTAAATATTAATAGAACATCATATAGATGTTTTTTCTTAGTTAAACATTCATCTAAAGGAAATGAATATTTATTACTTTCTTGGTTAAAAACTTCCTTAATATTTTCCTCATCTTTAAGGAGAATTAGTCACTTTCTTCCTTATGTTCCTGTATTTGTTCATATTTATGGTACAGCAGTTATTACAGTGTATTATTGTTAATTAATTACATGTTAGTTTCCTCAGTAGATTGTGAGCTTCTTGAATGCAGGGACGGATTCTAATTCAGACTGATTCTAAGTGTGTAGCACATTGTCTGTCATGGAATATTGTATCATTAAATTTCTTTCATTTGACAAAATATATTTTGAATTCCTACTGTCTAAGAAGTACTGTATTAGGCTTCGGGAATTAGGTGACAAGAGACATGTGGACCTGTTTTTGTGGAGTTCATGATCTGCTGTGAGAGAGAGACATTAAACAAATATGTACAATAATGATAAGTACTTTGAAAAGTTATTTGGATTAAACAGTAAAATCATAAGGAATTTGAAAAGTTATTTGGATTAAACAGTAAAATCATAAGGAATTACTTGAACTGGCCAAATTCATATTACTGTACTGTGTTTGTTTAAAAATGTTTATCCTTTTTAAAAAAAGTTATTTATATAAGTATTCTTTACATCCAACATGGGGCTTAACCTTATGACCCTGAGATCAAGATTCACATACTCTACCAACTGAACCAGCCAGGTGCCCCATTTAAAAATGTTTAAATTCTGTATATTTAGGACACCTGACTGGCTCAGTCAGTTAAGCATCTGACTCTTGATTTTGGGTTGGGTCATGATCTAATCATGAGATTGAACTTCCTGTCATGCTGGATGCTCAGCAGGGAGTCTGCTGGAGATTCTGTCCCTTGCCCACACCATCTGTCCCTCCCCCCAATAAATAAATCAATCTTTATTTTTTAAACTATTTTTAAAAATTATATTCAGTTAGCCAAGATATCATTTATCATTAGTTTTTGATGTAGTCTTCAGTGATTCATTAGTTGTGTATAATAACATCCAGTACTCATCACAACACATGCCTTCCTTAATACCCATCACCTGGTTACCCCTTTCTTCCACCCCCCTCGATTCTGTAACCCTCAGTTTGTTTCCAAGTGTCCAGAGTCTCTCATGGTTTGTCTCCCTCTCTGATTTCTTCCCATTCAGTTTTCCCTCCCTTCCCAAGTGGTCCTCTATGTTATTCCTTATAGTCCACGTATGAGTGAAATCATATGATAATTGTCTTTCTCTGCTTGACTTAGTTCATTTAGCATAATACCCTCCAGTTCCACCCATTTCAATGTAAATGATAGGTATACTTCTTTTCCTTTGGCTGAGTAATACTCCATCCACCTCCTTTTTTATCCATTCATCTGTTGAAGGACATCTCGGCTCCTTCTGTAGTTTGGCTATTGTAGACACTGCTGCTATGAACATTGGGGTGCACTTCTTTTCACTACATCTGTATCTTTTGGGTAAATACCTAGTAGTGCAATTGCTGGGTCATAGGGTAGCTCTATTTTTAATGTCTTGAGGAACCACCATACTGTTTTCCAGAGTGGCTGTACCAGCTTGCATTCCCACCAACAGTGTAAGAGGTTTCCCCTTTCTCCACATCCTCACCAACATTTGTTGTTTCCTGACTTAATTTTACCCATTCTGACTGGTGTAAGGTGATATCTCATTGTGGTTTTGATTTGAATTTCCCTGATGGCTAGTGATGTTGAACATTTTTTTTTATGTGTCTGTTAGCCATTCATATGTCTTCTTTGGAGAAGTGTCTGTTCATGTCTTCTGCCCATTTCTTGACTGGATTCTTTGTTTTTTGGGTGTTGAGTTTGACATGTTCTTTATAGATCATGGTTACCAGCCCTTTATCTGGTATGTCTTTTTTTTTTTTTTTTTAAGATTTTATTTATTTATTTGACAGAGGAAGAGAGAGAGAGAATGAGCACAAATAGAGAGGTAGGCAGAGGGGAACGGGGAAGCAGGTCCCCTGCTGAGCAGGGAGTCTGATTCAAGGTTCAATCCCAGGATCATGGCCTGAGCCGAAGGCAGAGGCTTAACCCACTGAGCCACCCAGGTGCCCCTATCTGGTATGTCTTAAGAACAAGTTTAAAATACTATGTATTTGTTGAAACCTTCTAGTAATATCTATTATTGTTGGAATTTCAAACTTCTCACCTGTAAGATTCTCCATCTCCTCTGCCTAGCTCTCATCTCATTTCTTCCCTACTCACTATATTCCAGCCACATGGCCTTCTTTCTTTTCCTAGATGACATTTTCACTTGCTTTTCTTTTCTTTGGAAGTGCCTTTCTACCTAAATCTACCTTATTGGCTTATGTCATCATTTAGGTCCAGTGCCTCTAAAGTGCTTTTCTGTTTCACTCTCCATTTCCACCCCATCCCCAAGTCACATCTGTCACATTTCCTGCTTTGTTTTTGTGACTGTATGGATCACAATGAGAAATTTTGTTTATGAGTTTTTTGCAGGAGTTTCTCCACCAGAGTGTAAGTTCCATAAAGCAACCATATTGCCTGTCTTATTCATTGCTATATGTGTTACTTTAGCTTAGTGCCTATCACATAATAACCACTAAATAAATATTTACTAAATGAATGGATGAATAAGTGAGTGTTGTTGCATGCCTGATACTATGCTAGATTCTTTTTTCTTTTTTTTTAAGATTTTATTTATTTATTTGACAGACAGATCACAAGTAGGCAGAGAGGCAGGCAGAGAGAGAGGGAGGGGGAAGCAGGCTCCCCGCTGAGCAGAGAGCCCGATGTGGGGCTCGATCCCAGGACCCTGAGCTTATGATCTGAGCTGAAGGCAGAGGCTTTAACCCACTGAGCCACCCAGGCGCCCCTTTGCTAGATTCTTAAGTTAAAAATGTCCTCATTTGAAAGGGTAGAAAGCTTATGCAAGTAAGGTTTTATTTTCTACCACTTAAGAAGAAATCTGAAGGTAGGCAGTTGCTGGCATTAGGTCAGCATCTCAGTAATGTTCTGGTCAAATGTCTCTGCTGAATTGAAATTATAACATGTCCTTAGGGAAGAATGTAGGAACATAGTGCCAGGAGAGCCCAAGGCAAGTGTTGTCAGCTGGGTAGAGCACCTGGGAGCTTCCCTTGAGCCAAGAGAATGGACTCCAGGTCCCACCAAACAGATTTCTCCATGAGAACCCATTAGTATGCTCATTGACTAAGTGACAGGGACATTGCTCTGGGACCAGAGGAGACAAAGAACAGCATTTATATCCAATGAACCCAACTGATTTTTGCCCCTAAGACTATGATAGCCATGATGGCAGATAAACCATATGCCCCCTCTGCCTACCTCCAGAACTATCTACTCCCATATAACTGGGCATTATTTTAGTGAGAAATAAGCAGGAGGAGGAGTAGGCTATAGGAATTTAGGGTTTCTGAAGCAGCTGGATAAGCCACAGGCACAGTAAATAAAGATTTATACATTTTGCTTGCTGATCAAGATGTAGTATAAGTTTTATGTGTGACGCCATTATACTGAGCATAGATCTCAATGTAGATTCTAACTTCTTCATACTCTTTTCAGATTTGTTATTGAATGTGGAAAAGGATTAACCACAAGAAGGAGCAATGGAAAAGGAATTATCTGACAAGTATCTCATAGGAAAGGCTTTCCTTCCATCCTGTTAGTTCTGGTTCCTGGAAAATGATAGAAGTGGTAGAGAATCAGGAACATTGATCTACTTAATTTTATTTACATGAGTTGGTCCCAAGAGTTGTGTAAGAAATCCCATAGCTGGGGCACCTGGGTGGCTTAGTTGTTAAGTGTCTGTCTGCCTTGGCTCCGGTCATGATCCCAGGGTCCAAGCCTGCTTCTCCCTCTCCCACTCCCCCTGCTTCTGTTCCCTTTACCCCTGTGGCTCTCTCTGTCAAAAAAATAAATAAAATCTTAAAAAAAAAAAAAAAAGAAACCCCATGGCTTTTTATTTATTTATGAGAGAGAGAAAGAGCAGGCATGGGGTGGGGGAAGGGGCACAGGAATAGGGAGAGGAAGAAGCAGACTCCCCGCTGAGCAAGGAGCCCAATGCAGGGTTCAATCCCAGGACCCTGAGATCATCACCTAAGCCAAGATTTTAACCCACTGAGCCCAGGTGCCCAGCCCTGGAACTTTTTAAAGTATGTTAGGAATTTCAAACATTCCAGTAATATAGCATAAATTTCCCTGATTTCTAGTTTCTGAGTCTCTGGGTTCTATTTTATATCAGTTTCCAGTTTGTTGTCAAAATGATAAATCTTCATGAAACCATAAGATTAACATTCTCTTTACAAGGCTGTATGTATATATTCAAATTGAGTCATCAAATGCACCTAGAAACACTTAACTCCAGTGGCATGCCAGTTCTTATGAAATGCCTTAATCATGACTCCCTAGAAGTTTAGAGCACTTTTAAGTTCACAGAAACAAATTATACTGAATATTAAATAATACTTTCACAAAAACCTTGAGTTACAAAAATAAGCCACTTGAAAATAAATAATTACTACAGCAATAAGCTTCATACTTTAGAGATAGTTGTTGCAAAAGTTTTTTGAAGAAGAGTTTAAGAGCTCTTCAACTGATCAAAATAGGACAATAATTATAAGTATAAAGGTGAATTTTGGTTTTCATTAACTGAGATAATTAATATATGAACAAAACCTGGTTATTTTAGGTGCAGGGCTCCATTAACATTTTTCAGGATACATTTTTTAAAAAGATTTTATTTATATATTTGACAGAGAGAAAGACACAGCAGGAGAGAGAACACAAGCAAGAAGAGCAGGAGAGGGACAAGCAGACTTCCTGCTAAGCAGGGGGCCCTATGTGGGACTCAATCCCAGGACCCTGGGATACCCGAGCTGAAAGCAGATGCCCAATGACTGAGCCACCCAGGCGCCCTATCAGGATACATGTTTACGTTCTTTTTGCCATTTTTCTCATAAAACCTAATTTTTAAAACTTTCCCTAGAAGGGGGCCCTCTGGAAATATGGAATATTAAACATTTAACAACTTTCTGCAAGTTCTAAGCCAATTTTGGTACTGGATACTTCCATTTCCCAAATATGAGTATTTATAACTGTAACATGGAAGAAGGTGAGGTAATTGAATGACTTTCTTTTTTTTTTTTTTTTAAAGGTTATTTATTTATTTATTTGGAGATCACAAGTAGGCAGAGAGGCAGGCAGAGAGAGAAGAAGGGAAGCAGGCTCCCTGCTGAGCAGAGAGCCCGATGCAGGGACTGGATCCCAGGATCCTGGGGTCATGACCTGAGCGAAAGCAGAGACTTTAACCCACTGAGTCACCCAGGTGCCCTTGAATGACTTTCTTTAAAAACATAGATAATTATGGAGAGGAATAATGACTCTGCATATTGAATGAAGGACAATAGTAATGTAACTGAACTGAAGTTCATATGCCCCAGCATGCAGTAGACCTAATACTAATACTGAGCTATTGAGTATGCAGTAAGGAAAGAATTTATTTGAGAGATAGTCAAATGAGGAGACAGTAGGCTGGCTCAAATTTGTTTCCCCTGACTGAGATTAGAACACATTTTTATAATCATAGGCATTGAGATTATATACATACTGATGAAAGGCGCAAGGAAATTTATCACTATTCATAAGGAAAGATGGATCATGCATATTGAGCAAACACATGTAACATACATCCCATGTTCACTTTGGGATGCAGATTTATCATTAAAATGAAGCAGAATTTGACCCCTGACATCAGGAGGTCATCTGCAGGACAAGGAGAGGGGCTGTGTGCATGTTCAGAGCTGACAAAGTAGATAGGGTCTTGGGCTCGTTATCTCTGATGAGAAATGCAGAGACTTGCTTATCTATAGGATGGAACCACATCAGTGGCCTTCATTTCTGTCAGGCCAGGCCTCTGTGGAGACGGCGAGTGGATTGTTAAGAGTATCTGAAAAACAGGGCGCCTGGGTGGCTCAGTTGATTAAGCAACTGCCTTCGGCTCAGGTCATAATCCTGGAGTCCCCGGATAGAGTCCCACATCAGTCTCCCTGCTCAGCAGGGAGTCTGCTTCTCCTGCTGACCTCTCTCCTCATGCTCTCTCTCTCTCTCTCATTAATAAATAAAATTAAAAAAAAAAAAAGAGTGTCTGAAAAACAATAGGTGTTAAAGGAGAAATAGGTCTCTGAAAACTGGGTTTTAAGTTTTCTGTTAGTCTTAACCTTATTTGTCCTAAGAGGCACTGTTTCAGTAATATTCTACATGATAATTTTGCATTTCAAATTTGAGATATTGTCATTATTTTGGCTTTGTTTGTGGACAAGCAATGCCTTGGATCAGTTCTTTGATCTCCTTTTTTAGCAATAATCTCTTCCTTTACAATCTGTCAGCCACTTACTCCTTTGTTTTACTTTATATCTTACCATTATTAATAACTACACCCCTCTAAAATCTCCACTTTCTGACCACTGCTCATCACTCTCTATTGATCTCATTTCTTTCTTCCTTCCTCCCTCCCACTCTCTCTCTTTCTCTTTCCTTCTTTCTTTTTAAAAGTAGTCTCCATGCCAACCATGGGGTCGATCTCACCACCCTGAGATTAAGACCTGAGCTGAAATCAAGAGACGGACACATAACTGACTGAACTACCCAGGCGCCTCAATCCCATTTGTTTCTCTATTTCCCATATCATTATTCTTTGATCCTTTAAGCTCTGCTAAACCATCAGCCCTGTGCATTTTCATGATCTGTAGCTACCATGATAAGTCTTCATGTCCCTCCTTACCTTACTCCTTACCTCCTTATCCTTAGAATATATGATTCATTGCTATAATTAGCCATTTGCATACATCTTCAATTTCTTTGTTGTTTCTGCCATCTGCTGGCAGAGTCCAACCTCTGGTTAAGTCCATCTCTGTCTATTCCATGCCTGCACCACTGCAGCCAAATGTAGCTGAAGAAATACACACAACCTTGTTAACTGGTTTCACTTTAAATTTGTGACCAGAAAGCCCATTATTTTCTTGGGTAGTTCACTTTCTTGTTCCCATAGGGAACATTCTATACCTTCTTTCTCCTCATATGCAATACACCTCACATTCTTCAATGTTATCTTCTGACTTTTCTTCATGCTTTATTGAGACAATAAAAATAAAAGAGAATTTGCTTATATTTTTACCAGTTGATATACTAACCTACCTATATTTGTATCCTTATATTCTGCCTTCCCTTTTATTAAAGTGGATAAACTCTCCCTCCTCTTATCTAAGGCCAAATCCTCTTCTTGGATAGAGTATTGAGTCAGGAGTTGTAGAATATAACAGAAAGCCTCAGAGTTTAATGAAGGATCTGTTTATAAAAGTATGGGCAGAGTTAAGGGAACTATTCAGGGGTGCAAACACTTGGGGACTAGGAATAGTGGGAATCCTGAAGGAGCAGGGAAAGCAAGCTGTTACGGTAACACAGAGAGAATTGTAAGCACTGGAGGGGTCGCTTGGTAGAAGCTATGGCTTTAGGAAGAGAAACCCAGCCACAGCCAAACCATGGCCCAAAAACGAGAGAGCTGGGGGAATAAACATCCCAACTCCTCTCTCCCCTCTTCCCTGATCTTCTTCTGGTGCCTCCCATTAGTGGACCCTAACTGGAAGCCAGAGGGCAAGGTTAACATGGTTTCTTGAGGTCAGCCTCCTAGGGCACAGAGCCGCATAGATGAGATAAAAGATGATCTGGAAGGGCAAATGGAATGGGTTCTTGTCAGGTTTTATCTTGGTTTTCCTCATTTATATAAAAAATATGCCACTGTAAATGTTCTTTTTCTCTTTGCAATTAATTTACCTTCCTATTCAATTTTGTTAGTGCGTAAACATCTCTTCTTAGAAGAAGAGTTCAGAGTAAGGGTTAAGAGGATATTTGGGTTTATATCCTGGCTCCTCTGCCACTTGGTATTTGTGTGGCTCTGGGCAAGTTGCAGAACCACACTGTGTCCCAACTTCTCAGTCTATAAAATGAGAATAAAAATAGAAATACCTGTGTTGTTGGGTTGTTGTGAGGACAGATAAACTAATAGATGTATTGCATTTCAAACAGTGCCTAATACATAGTGAATATTTGCTACCGTTGTCATCTTTAAAAACTCTTTATCCCTTCCCATCTGAGTTGGGCCAATGGAAGGTACTAAAAGAGGATCAGAAGACAGAGAGGAAAGGGGCCCTTTCTTCTGGGCCATGATTTAGCAGTGACTGCATACTTCACTTAAGGCCACAGTTTTTGTATGTAGCTTCTTTTCCATTTCACTAATCCCTTTCAGAGCAAAGTTTATTGTAAGAATTGTGTACATTCCCAGTCAGCGCTTTTTTATCTCCCACTTTCTCTTGAAGCTACTCCAGATTAGGCTCTTGTTGTCCAGGTTATTGTGGTACTGTGACTTATAAGAAATATATATTTGGTCATTCAAATACAAATACGTATTTCTCATATACGTATGGTCTTTCTTCATTGTTCTGAACTCAGGAGGCCTAAAACCCTTAAAATTTCTTTCAATAAGAGCAATAAAGATATCTTTTGTTATGTTAATCAGGTGACTTTGGAAAGCCCTTAGGTAGCCTAAGGTTGGAGGGCTTGTTGCCAGGAGAACCAACCACGTGATTGGAGAATTGGAACTTTAAACCTCTCCATTCCCCTCAACTTCTGGAGGAGGGGAGTGGGCCTGGAGATTGCATTCCACCGCCAGGGATCAGTGCTTTAATCAGTCATACCCACATAATGAAGCCTCCATGAAAACCCAAAAAGACAGGGTTAAATCCTCCAGGTTTGGAAACTTGTGGAAATTTGAGGTGACTGGTGTTCCTGGAGAGGGCATGGAAGCTCAGCATCTTGTCTCCATACCTTGCCCTATGTATCTTTTTAATCTGTGACTGAATTATATCTATTTTTTTAAAAGATTTTATTTATTTATTTGACAGAGATCACAAGTAGGCAGAGAGGCAGGCAGAGAGAGAGAGAGTGAAGCAGGCTCCCTGCTGAGCAGAGAACCTGATGTGGGGCTCCATCCCAGGACCCTGGGATCATGACCTGAGCTGAAGGCAGACACTTAACCCACTGAGCCACCCAGGTGCCCCTGAATTATATCTTTTTATAATAAACCTGTGAAAGGATTCTCGGAGTTCTGTAAGCCCCTCCAGCAAATAAATGGAATGTGAGGAGGATGTGAGAACTTTCAGTTTGAGTTGGTGGGTCCAGAGCAGAAGAAACAACCTGCGCTTGCCACTGGCTCTGAAGTGGGTTGGGGTGGGGTGGGTACTGGTAGCCTTGTCTGACTGAGCCCTTAACCTCTGGAATCTGACGTTATCTCCAGGTAGATATTGTCAGAATTGAGTTAAATTCTCAGACACCCTTCTGTAAGGCCTTGGGTAATGTTATTCCTGGCTACTTTCCCCACCAGTTTTACTACTGCTCTAAGCATTTCTCACTCTGCTCCCATACTGTTGGCCTTGGACTTTTCCTTGAACAAGCTTTCTACTTCAAGGCATTTGTAATTGCTCTTTTCTCTGCAAATGTTTGCCCGCTTTCTCATGTGTTCCAAGTGCCTGTCCAGTTGTCACCTCCTCAGGCCTTTTCTGGTCACTCTGTCCAAAATAACCACCATTTGGTCATTACACTTCTTCTCTTACTCTATTTAATTCTTCTTTATTACACTTATCAACATATATTTACTTGGGCTATTTATTTGTGGTCTTTTCTTCCCATCTATAATGTAATCTCCTTGAGGGTAGGGACTTGGTTGTCTCTTTCACTCCTCTATTCCCAACACTTAGTGGAGTTCATGGAATATAACAGAAGCTAATATAATTTGGTGAATGAGGGGAAAGCTAATTTACTACTGATGGTCAAATTTTAGATTTTGACAAGATAACTGCGTTTATATTTTCTTTGTTTTTCCTTTTTCTATAAAATCAAAATCACTGGATTCTTAGATGAACAGTGTTGAAAAAAGATATTCATTTAAAAAAAGATTCTTACGTTTGCAATGTTTTACAGTTAATAGAGCGGGAATTTTGCATTTGTTTTCAGGGTCTTTGTGCCAAGAGCTCAGAGCATCAAAGAATGTGATTTATGAGGTCAAAAAAGTACATTAGGTTAATTATTCTACTGCATTGCCAAGCAATCTCTTGGAGTTTGCTGCTATGAAATGATCACAATAGCATCATTTAAAATTGCTAGTCCTATTAAAACATGTAAATTTTACTTGTTTATGTGTCCTGCTTCTTTTTGAGGTTACTGCTGTTAATATGAAAAAACTTTATGATATGCAATACTTTGAAAACTTAACAGAATAAAAATATGGATCTCTGTTAATAATATGACTTAGCTTCTAGTATTTAATATAGAAGAGTTCTTAGATACTGTTTTTCTATTATGACCTTGGACCTTTCTCTTCTTGATTCCATTTCAGCTGTTTTGAGAAATTTAAAACTACCACTTAAAAAATATGTTGTTACTCATACAATTATTCTTTATGATGTCTCTTTTGAAGCTTTTCATTAATTTGTTAATTGAATGGATATTTATGGAGCAGCTATGATGTGTCAAACACTGATAAAGCTGCTACTGATACAACTATATATGTTTAGTATATAGTTGTATGTAGGAATCTGGGGATTGAAATTCAAATTTGGGAAAAGTTAGAGTATTAATGATTTTTATTTATTTTTATTTTTATTTTTTAAAAGATTTTATTTATTTATTTGTCAGAGAGAGTGAACGAGCACAGGCAGACAGAGAGGCAGGCAGAGGGAGAAGCAGACTCCCTGCCGAGCAAGGAGCCCCATGTGGGACTCCATCCTAGGACGCTGGGATCATGATCTGAGCCGAAGGCAGCTGCTTAACCAACTGAGCCACCCAGGCATCCCAAGAGTATTAATGATTTTTAAAACCAGGAGACTGGAGAGAGAAGCAAGAGGTCATGACATGCACAGTACTATGAAAATATTGATAAATTCTCTGAAGCTGGTAATGTTTGTAATTGAGGTGTTAGAATTATTTTCTTGCCAAATTTTATGCAAAAGATTTCATTAAAATTTCATATAGAAATTAATTACTAGTTTCTATGCTAGAAAGTAGTTGGATACAGCAGAGCTTTTTACTAGCTTCTACCTTTTGAAAATTAAAATGATCTATTTCCTAACATCAAAAGTGTCAATTACTTAGATAAAAAATTTATTTCAACTGACCCAAGTTCTAATTTCTATAAATAGTAGCATTATGGGATTCAATTTCAAATTTAAAAGAGGTCATACTTACTTAGGTATTTTAAGAATCTACCTGATTTGGGGCGCCTGGGTGGCTCAGTGGGTTAAAGCCTCTGCCTTCGGCTCAGGCCATGATCCCACAGTCCTGGGATTGAGCCCCACATTGGGCTCTCTGCTCAGCAGGGAGCCTGTTTCCCTTCCTCTCTCTCTCAGCCTGCCTCTTTCTACTTGTAATCTCCGTCTGTCAAATAAATAAATAAAATCTTAAAAAAAAAAAAAAAAAGAATCTACCTGATTTATTAGTATACATAAATTTAACTTTTAAGCCTCTGGAATTGATTTATTAAGATCATTTCTTTCTTTCTTTTTTTTTTTTTTAAATTTGACAGAGAGAGGGATCACAAGTAGGCAGAGAGGCAGGCAGAGAGAGAGGGGGAAGCAGGCTCCCCGCTGAGCTTAGAGCCCGACATGGGGCTCCATCCAAGGTCCCTGAGATCATGACCCGAGCCGAAGGCAGAGGCTTAACCCACTGAGCCACCCAGGCTCCCCTGAGATCATTTCTAATGTGACAGAGATTTAGGCTAGAAAGAGATGACTCCTGGACTTAGAATTCTTGACTGAAAATAACACACCAATATTGTGTAATTGAAGTAGAAAAGGAATTTTTTGGGACAATGTAATTATGGGACACACACCAAGGCACATTATAATTAATTTTCCTGAAAAACAGTGATAAAGAGAAAATCCTAAAAGTAGCCAGAGAGACAAAGACACAGATGTCTTGTTAGGGACTGTATAAGCAGGAAGATAGTTCTATGACATCTTAGAATTGATGCAAGGCAAAAAAATCCTGTCACCTTAGAATTCTTTATCCAAGAGAAGCATCCTTCAAAAATGATATGTTTCATTTTGTATGTTTCATACAAAAATAAAGATATGTTTCAGACAAATCCAATTTTAGGAGAATTGATTGTAGGCAGACTTGCACTGTAAGAAATGTCAAAGAAAATTCCTTAAGAGAAAGGCAAGTTATATGACATTGAAATTGAGATGTGTGCTATTAAAAAAACAATGAGTATATTAAATAATTGGGTAAAAATAAAAATTTTACCCCAATTTTCAAGTTTTTAAAAGATAATTATCTAGGGACCCCTGGGTGTCTCAGTTTGATTGAGTGTCTGCCTTCAGCTCAGGTTATGATCTTGGGGTCTAGGAATTGAGCTCCACTTTGGGCTCCCTGATCAGCTGGGAGTCTGCTTCTCCCTCTCCCTCTGCCCTTCTCCCAACTCCTGCTTCCTCTCTCTTTCTCTCTCTCACTTTAAATAAATAAATAAAATCTTTAAAAAATTAAAAAAATCCCTCATACAATTTGATCACCAAACAGGATAAAAAAGAAAAACTTCACTGTGTACTATCTACAAGAAATCCACTTTATATATAAAGACACAGATGGATTAAAAGTAAAAATAAATATCAAACACTAATCATAAGAAAGCTAGAATGGCTATATCAATATTAGGCAATGAAGGCATCAGAACAAGGAGTATTACTTGGGGTTAACAGGGACGTTTCATAATGATAAATGGGCCAAATCAAGGAAACATAACTTTAAATAGAGGCAATTGTTAGAAGAGCTTGAAAATAGATAAAAAAATAAAATCTTTTAAAAAATAGAGAAGAGCTTCAAAATTTGTGAAGCAGAAGCTGAAAGGAAAGGTTGGCAAATACATGGTTTCAGTAACAGATTTCTAAAATGCACTTTCAGTAATTTTTAGAACAAGTAGAAAATCTGTAAAGATATAAAACATATAGATGAAAAACCTGCAGCTGGAGAAATGGTGGGTTAAGACACTATAAAAGTTCATTTCTCCATAAAAAAATTGAAAAACTAACAAAAACTTTCAGAAATCAAATTTTTCAGAATTCTGGAAATTAATTAGAAGCTTATAGTGATGTGGCTTTTTTTTTTTTAAAGATTTTATTTATTTATTTGACAGATAGAGATCACAAGTAGGCAGAGAGGCAGGCAGAGAGAGAGAGAGGAGGAAGCAGGCTCCCTGCTGAGCAGAGAGCCCGATGTGGGGCTCAATCCCAGGACCCTGGGATCATGATCGGAGCCGAAGGCAGAGGCTTTAACCCACTGAGCCACCCAGGTGACCCAGTGATGTGGCTTTTTAAAAACTTACCCTGTCACATCCCCTGTTTCCAAATCAGTGATATCTTTGAAGATAAAATTCTACTTTCCCATTGCAGATAATGGAGTGAGGAGAATACACCTCATTTGCTGTATGTATGTGTGTGTGTGTGTGTGTGTGTGTGTGTGTGTGTGTGTGTGTATAATTACTTTGATTTATCTGGTGGCTTCCTAGAATACTGGCTCAAAAGGCTTACTTTTATTTCACCTAACTCAGAAGGTACCCATTACTAATCTGGCTATTGTCAAAGTGTTTACAAACAGATGTTTTAGTTGTTGCTATTGGATGTAGTGGTTAATAGTTGGTACAAACTGTAATCAATAAACTTCAGAGCAAAGCCTGGGGAATAAGATACTTCATATAATAAGGGCTTTGAAAAGTTCTGATGTATTCCTAGGAAACTAGAAAATCGTGCGCGCGTGTGTGTGTGTGTGTGTGTGTGTGTGTGTGTGTGTGTGTATGACTGTGCATATACTCAGGAAGGATCTGAGTTGAGCCTAAGGTCTAACTTCTGCAAAATTAGGAAGTGAAGGCTAATGCCCATCTTGCCTTTGGTGGTTGAGTCTTGCCCCTTGGCCCCTGCTGCCTGGGGATTCCATTATTCCCATTGCATTCAGGTTTCCCAATTCAGTGGCTACAGTTCCCACTTTGAGGCCTGGCCTAGAGAGAAGAGCAATTATAGAGCTCTTTAAGGATGCAGGGGTTCCCATCACAAATTTATTTCTTCCAGTATTGGTGAGAGGTGTGTCTTCTGAACACTCCCAGTGTGAATGAGTAGGTTTTACATGACTAATCTACTCCAACATTTCAATTTTCCTAAACCTTTGAATCCCTTCTACATTAAACCAAGACATGTCTGGCACTTTCAGTTTGCTCATAGTGGGCCACCCTTTGGTCTATGTTTCAGCCAAGCAACCCAAATACATACATACATACATATATATATATATATATGTGTATATATATGTAAAATACTAAAAAGATTTATTATGAAGAATTGTTTCATTGGATTATGGAGACTGAGAAATCTCATGATCTGTTGTTTATAAGCTGAAATCTTAGGAAAACAATTGGTATAATTCATTCCAGTTTCAAAGGCCTGAGAACCAGGGGAGTTGATGTTGTAAATCCCAATTCAAAGGCAGAAGATGAGGTGTTCCAGCCCAATCAGTGAGGCAGAAAAAAGGGGTAAATTCCTCCTTCCTCTGCCTTTTATTCTGTTCAGGCTTTTAACAGATTAGATGATGCCACATAGCTAATATTGAGTCCACTGAACTAATCTCATACAGAAATACCCTCATGGATATACCCAGAAATAATATTTAATCTGGGTGTCCTGTGGCCAGTTAGTTGACATATAAAACTTATCATTTATATTTGGCAAGCATGTGAAAAGATGTTCAACATTATTAGTCACTAGGGAAATACAAATCAAAAGCACAAGGAGAAAGGCAAATACCATATGATTTTTCTTATGTGTGGAATCTAAAAAAAAAAAAAAAGGAAACAGGCTCATAAATACAGACAACAAACAAGTGGTTGCCAGAGGGGAGAGGGGAGGAACGTATGTGAAATAGATGAAGGTATTAAGAGCTACAAACTTTCAGTTATCAGATGAATAAATCATGGAGATTAAAATACAGCATAGGGAAAATAGTCAAGAATATTATAATAACATTGTATGTTAACAGATGGTAACTACTCTTATGATGAGCTTTGTGAAATGTATAGAATTGTCATCACTATGCTGTGTACCTAAAACTAATATATTATTTAAGACTATATTTAAATAATAAACAATTCTGTAAGAAACACTGTGAGATCCCACTTCACACCATAAGGATGACAGTAATGAAAACAAAAAACAACAATTTTTGACAAGGATGTAGAGAAATTGGAACCCTCATATATTGCTGGTGGGAATACAAGGTGGTGTAGCTATTGTAAGAAACAGTTTGGCAGTTCCTCAAAAAAGTTAAAAATAGAGTTATTATATGACCCCAAAATTTTCCTTCATAGAATATACCCAAGAGATTGAAAAGATGTTTTATATAACTTGTAGAAGAATGTTCATAGCATTGATATTTATAATAGCCAAAAAGTAGAAGCAACCTAAGTAACTGATTTATGATAATATAATATATATAATTACTTATTATATATTTATGTGGCTGATTTATTATAATTTATTATTTATAAATACACTGATGAATGGATTAAACAAAATGTGGTATATCTATAAAATGGAATAGTAGTCAACCATATAAAGGAATGGAATATAGATACATTTCTATAATATGGATAAACATTGAAAACATTATGCTAGGGGCACCTGGGTAACTCAGTTGTTTAAGCATCTGCTTTTGGCTCAGGTCATGATTTCGGGGTGCTGGGATCAAGCCCCGCATCAGGCTCCTTGCTCAGTGGGGAACCCTCATCTCTCTCTTTCTCTGCAGTTCCTCCTGCTTGTGCTCTCTCTCTCTGACAAATAAGTAAAATCCTAAAAAAAGAAAGCATTATGCTAAAGGGGAGAAGCCAATTATAAAAGGTTATATATTATATGATCTCAGTTAAGTGAAGTGTCTGCAGTAGGCAAATCTATAGAGAAAAAAGATTAGTGTTTGCCAGGAGCTGGGGGAAAGAGGAATGGTAAATGACTCCTTAAAGAATATGGAGTTTCTCTTGGGGATGATGAAAATGTTCTGGAATCAGATAGTTGTGATGATTGTTCAACATTGTGAATATACTAAAAATGGAATTATAAGCTTTAAAATGATTATAATGGTGAATTTTATCTATGTGAATTTTATCTCCAGCTTTGGATTCCCCCCATTTACATTGTACTTAATTATAAAATATTATAAGCTTTTACCCTAAACAAGGATGGTTGCTATCACCACTTCTAAGAACCTAGCCATTGTACTAAAGGAAGAAAAAAAAAAAAAAGACCTATAGATTGTAAAGAAAGAAGTAAAACTTTTATTCATAGAAGACATTGGTTTTTATAGAAAATCCTATGGAATCTACAAAAATGTTCATAGAAATAATAAATGAGCTTAGAAATATCCTGGATATAAGAAAATATACAGAAATCAGTTGTATTTCATATACTAGCAGTGAACAATTAGGTGTTAAAAACTGTATAACTTATCAAAATACAAAATCCTTAGGGATAAATGTAACAAATTTGTTGCAGAAGACCTTTTTTTGGACAAAGAATTATGAATTTTATTTTCCATCAAAAGATCTATATATAGGAAGTCATAGATTTGGAATCAGTTTCTTAAATCAAAAGAACATAAATTGAACTGTATCCTTAGAAGGTAAATTAGTTGGAAGTGGCTCCTGCTGGAGGATTTAAAGTGATTTTTCTTGGCTTTATTGAGGTATAGCTGATAAATAATATTGTAAAATATAAAGTATACAATGTGATGATTTGATATACATATAGTTTGTGAAAATATTCCCTACTAACCTAATTAATACATCCATCACCTTACCTATTTACCCTACCCCCTTTTTTCCCTAGTGAAAACAGTGCTGCTTTCTTAGCACATTTTAATTATATGATGCAGTGTTACCAACAATATTCTTCTTTTTAAAGGATGAAAAATATTCCATTGTATATTCATATATATATATATATACTTTCTTGATTCTCTCTCTTTCTCCCTCCCTTTGTGCCCCTCCCATCTCCCCCTTTCATGTGCCCTCTTTCTCTCTCAAAAACAACAAAAAAAGTTTACTTAAGCTGAAGGAGGTAAAGCTACTTGCTCAAGTTTACAGAGCTAGTAAGTGACAGATAATAGACTCAAACTCTTGCCTATTTTACTCCAAGTTCATCCTCTTTCCATTATGTTATGCAGCCTTTTTATACCCACAGCAGGTACTCAGTAAATATTGAATGGAAAATAAATGTGAGCAGAGGAATTAAAGGCCTTAAAGGCCTTCATCTGAAAGATATTATAGATAGAAAGAATAGGAGAAATAATTTAGACAGTCTATTCTCCATGTTGGTATTGTGTGGGCTTACTTATGACATTTTATTATAATTACACAAATCTTTCTTTTCCTCTCAACTGTCATTTCCCTAAAGTTTTCATCTAACTCATATTTTATCTAGTTCTCTCTGGTATGTAAAAGGGCTAAACAGGAGCACCTGGGTCGTGCAGTCAGTTAAGCATCCAACTCTTGGTTTCACCTCAGGTCATGATCTCAGGGTCCTGAGATCAAGCCCCACATCAGCCTCTGTGCTGAGCAGAGCTGGCTGAAGTTTCTCCCCCTCTTTCTGCTCCTCCCCACCATGTGTGCATGCTCTCTCTCTCTCAAATAAACAAATAAATCTTTTTTAAAAAAGAGCTAAACAAATGAGGATAAATGAATAAATGAATAAGTGAAAGAAAATTACATGATAGAACTTTAAAGAATTCTAACTGTTTGACGGAAGGCATTAAAAATAGGTCTTTCTTGGATTAGAGAAAAGCAGTTTTAAAATAAGGACTAGAAGAATGGGCCTTGAGCATGGTATAGTGAAAGGAATATGGACTTTTAGATTAGAACCTGGCTTTGCTGCTTACTAACTGTGTGATTTGAGGCAAGGTACTTGACTTCTCAGAGTCCTATAGTTTTTATTTGCAAATTGAAGTTAGTAATTCTTATGGAGTTAGTTTGGAGGATATATAAAATAAGATATATAAAGAATGTAGAATATTCTCTGACCAAAAACCAGAATGTCAAACATTTCCCTTCTCACTGGTATCCAGGAATTCTTAGCTCTAAATTGAACATTGATCTTAAATCTGGTCTCAGGTTTACTAGCCTGGAAATAATTCCAAGTCATTTATAAATTGCCTGAATCAGGTTTTCACCCACTGCTGGTGGCTCTTTTATGTTGGACTCTAAAATTCACGGTAGAGGGGCACCTGTATGGCTCAGTGGGTTGGGCCTCTGCCTTTGGCTCAGGTCATGATCTCAGGGTCCTGGGATCGGCAGGCATCAGGTTCTCAGCTCAGCGGGGAGCCTGCTTGCTCCTCTCTCTCTGCCTGCCTCTCTGTCTACTTGTGATCTCTGTCAAATAAATAAATAAATAAATAAATAAAATCTTTAAAAAATAATAAAATTCACGGTAGAGTTTTGCTAGCACTAGTGTGTATTCTTGCTTGTAAGCGGGAGCATTACATGTTCTGCTAATATAGTTCCTCTTTTTTTTTTTTTTTTTAAAGATTTTATTTATTTATTTGTTAGAGAGAGCGCGAGCACAGGCAGACAGAGTGGCAGGCAGAGGCAGAGGGAGAAGCAGGCTCCCCACCGAGCAAGGAGCCCGATGTGGGACTCGATCCCAGGACGCTGGGATCATGACCTGAGCTGAAGGCAGCCACTTAACCAACTGAGCCACCCAGGCGTCCCTATAGTTCCTCTTTTAAGCAAAGATGTTTTGCTTTTTTGAAGAGTAGAAAGCATAGTTCTGTGGTTAAGCAAATGGATTACTAAATCAACTTGGAGATAAGTCACTTCCTTGATGTGTAACCTTGAACTTTCACTCAGTATCTCTGAGCCTCAGTTTCCATATCTATAAAATGGAACTAACAATATATGATGAAATTACTGTAAGTTTTTTTTTAAGATTTTATTTATTTATTAGAGAGCAAAGCAAGAAAGAATGAGTGGGGTTGGTATAGAGGGAGAGTAAGAAGCAGGCTCTCTGCTGAGCAGGGAGCCCGATGTGGTGCTTGATCCCAGGACCCCCGGGAATATGACCTGAGCTGAAGGCAGACAGTTAACTGACTGAGGCGCCCAGGTGCCCAGAGATTATTCTAAGTTTTAAATGAGATTTTATTTTATATTATTTTATTTTTAAGATTTTTTTATTTATTTGTCAGAGAGAGAGCACAATCAGGCCGAGTGGCAGGCAGAGGCAGAGAGAGAATCAGGTTCCCCACTAAGCAAGGACCCCAATGTGCGACTAGATCCCAGGACCTGGGATCATGACCTGAGCCGAAGGCAGCAGCTTAACCAACTGAGCCACCCAGGCTTCCCTTAAATGAGATTTTAAATGTGACAATACTTAGCAAGTAAATGGCATAGTGTAAGTGCTCAATAGAATCATTGCTGTAACCATCATTTTAAAATTACTCAGGAGAGAAACTCAATGAGAATATTTACAGATTAAAGGACTGTGTAAAAAAAAAATAAAGGACTGACTGAAACATTTGTAAGATTTATATATATATATGTATATATATGTTTACTGTTCTGCAGTTTGCCTTTACTTTTTAAAATTTGAATTCAATTAATATACAGTGTATTATTAGTTTCAGAGATAGTGTTCAGTGATTCATCCTTTCTATATAACACCCAGTGCTTATTACATCCTGTGCCCTCTTCAATGTCCATCACCCAGTTATCCCATCCCTCCAACCCCCTCTTCTCCAGCAACCTTCAGTTTGTTTCCTATGATTGAGAATCTCTTATGGTATGTCTCCCTTTCTGATTTTGTCTTGTTTTATTACCCCCTTCCCCTATGTTCCTCTGTTTGTTTCTTAAATTCCACACATGAGTGATTTCTTTCCCTGATTGATGTATTTTGCTTAGAATAAATACCCTCTAGTTCCATCCATGTCATTGCAAATGGTAAGATTTCATTTTTTTTTTTAAGATTCCATCTATTTATTTGACTGACAGAGATCACAAGTAGGCAGAGCAGCAGGCAGAGAGAGAGGGGTGGGGGAAGCAGGCTCCCTGCTGAGCAGAGAGCCTGATGTGGGGCTCGATCCCAGGACTCTGAGATCATGACCTGAGCTGAAGGCAGAGGCTTACCCACTGAGCTATCTGGTGCCCCAAGATTTCAGTTTTGATGGCTGCATAGTATTCCATTGTATATATACACACCACATCTTTTTTTGATGGCTGATTAGTATTTCGTTGTGTGTGTATGTGTGTGTGTGTCTCTGTGTGTGTATACCATATCTGTTTATTCATCTGTTGATGGACATCTGGCCTCTTTCCATAGTTTGGCTATTGTGGAAATTGTTGCTACAGATATTGGGGTACATGTGTCCCTTTGGGTCACTACATTTGTATCTTTGGGGTAAATACCCAGTAGTGCAACTGCTGAGTCATAGTGTAGGTCTATTTTTAACATCTTGAGGAAACTGCATACTGTTTTCCAGAGTGTCTGTACCAGCTGCGAGATTTATATTATAGTGAGGTTAGTATCAATGCTGTCTATCAGCATAGACATGCGCTAACATTTCTTATGGCATTGATTTGACAAGAGTCTTCTTTTATAGTCTATCCATTTAAATAATTATTGCCAAATATGCTTCTTGCCTTTATTATGCTGTTAGTTTAGACTGCTAACTGCCAAATCCAAGGGAAATCTTGAAAACTGTTGAACAGTGGCTTAATCCTTAATTTGAAAATCATGTATATAGTTTCTCTATTGTAATATTGGCAGGAATTTCAGGGTTTTCAAATTATTTTTGTCACTCACTGTCAGCAAAAGCAAAGAAAAGGATGGAAGTTTGGAGAGCTTTTAAAAAAAGCAGCTTTATGGAAGTTTAATTTACATACCATAACATTTACCCATCATAATTGCACAATTCAACAATTCTCAGTAAATTTATAGAATTATGAAACCATCATCATAATCCAGTTTTAGAACATTTCCATCACTGTAAAAACTGCCTCACTACCATCCCAAGTCCACAAATGAACTGCTTTCTGTCTCTATAAATTTGCCTTTTCTGGACATTTCATATAAATTAAATCTTACCATATGTAATCTTTTCATGTTGTGTCTCACTGAGCATAATATTTTCAAGGCTCATCCATGCTGTAGCCTCTATCAGTATGTTCAGTCCTTTTTATTGCCAAATAGTATTCCATACTATGGATGTATCACATTTAAAAAATCCATTCACCACTTGATGGACCTTTGGATAGTTTGCAGCTTGGGCTATTATCAATCATGTTGCTATCAACATTTGTAAAAATGTCTTGCTGTAGGCATGTGTAGTCATTTCTTTTGGGTAGATTCTTAGATGTGAAATTGATAGGTCATATGGTTAGGCGTATCCAGAACTTTTAAAAACACTGCAAAATTATTTTTCAGATTGGCATTGCCACTTCACATTCCCATCAGCAATGTATGATGGTTCCAGTTTCTCCATATCCTTGCTAATGTTTGGTATTGTATAACTTTTTGATTCCTTGCTAATGTTTGGTATTGTATAACTTTTTGATTTTAGATATTTTAGTAGGTGTATAGTGTTGTCTTATTTTAATCTTAATTTGCATTTCCTAGTGACCAATGATGCTGAGCATCTTTTATTATGCTTACTAGCCATTTAAAAAAGAATGGATTCCACATATAAGTGATACTGTACAGTATTTATCTTTTTGTTTGGCTTATTCCAACTAGCCTAATGCCCTCATGTTTATTTATGTTGTCACAAATGGCAGGATTTCCTTCCTTATAAAGGCTGAATAATATTCTTTCTGTCTGCTTGTCTATCTATCTATCTCACATTTTTCTCCACTCAACCGTTGATGAATACCTCAGTTGTTTCCTATTCTTGCCCACTATGAAGAATATTATAATGAACATGGGAGTACAGATATTTTGTTGATATTCTGTTTTCATTTCCTTTGGATATATATCCAGATGTGGGAATGTTGAATCATGTGGTAGTTCTGTTTCAACTTTTTAAGGAACCTCCATATGATTTTCACAGTGGCTGCACGAATTTACATCCAGTAAATTCCAGTGCATAGGGGTTCCCTTTTCTACAGCTTTGTAAATGTAGAAAACTTATCTCTAGATGTAAAAGTTATCTCTTGCTATTACTTATTTACTCATTATTTTATAAGATTTTATTTATTTGAGAGAGAGAGAGGGAGAGAGAGCACAAACAGTGGAAAGGGGGAGAAGCAGACTCCCCCCTGAGCAGGGAGCCTGACACGGGGCTCAATCCTAGGACCCTGGATCATGACCTGAACTGACTGCAGATGCTTAACTGACTGAGCCATCCAGGTGCCCAAACTTACCATTGTCTTTTTGATGATAGGTATGCTAGCAGGTGTGGGGTGATATTTCATTGTGTTTTTTATTTGTACTTTACTGATAGTGATGCTGAGCACCTTTCAATACCTGTTGGCCATTTGTATTTCTTCTTAGGAAAAATGTCTATTCAGTTTCTCTGCCCATTTTTTAATCAGGTTGTTTATTTTTCTTTTGAGTTGTGTGAGTTCTTTATATATTTTAGATATTAACCTCTTATCAAATATATGATTTGCAAGTATTTTCTCCCATTCTGCTGATGGTTTCCTTTGCTGTGCAGATGCTTTTTAGTTTGATGTAGCCCCACTTGTATATTTCTGCTTTTGTTGTCTTTGTTTTTGGTGTTAAATCCACAAATCATTGCCAAGACTGATGTCAAGGAGCTTAGCCCCCATGTTTTCCTCTAGGAGTTTTATAATTTCAGGTCTTAAGCCTTTAATTCATTTTGAATTGATTTTTTTGTGTACAACATAAGGGTCTAGTTTCATTCTTTTGTATGTGTCTGTCCAGTTTTCTCAGCACCATTTATTGAAGAGACTATCCCTTCCGCAGTATATGTTCTTGGCTCCTTTGTCCTTACTATTGCCATTTGGTTTATTTTCTGGCTCTGTCTAATTCCTTTGTTTCTTTCTTCTTTTTATATCTTCCTTTGTGATTTGATGATTTCATGTAGATGGTATGTTTAGATTCCTTTCTGTATCTATTGTAGGTTTTTGCTTTTGTGGTTACCAGGAGGTTTATATAAAACACATTTATCTAAGTCCATTTTAAGCTGATAATAACTTAATTTCAAAACTCATCCTAAAACTCTGTTTTCACTCTACCCCCCATGTATTATGTTTTAGTTGTCACAGTTTACAACTTTTTACCTTTGTATCCATTCACAAATTATTGCATTAAATGTTTGTATCAATTTTGTCTTTTAACCTTCATATTAGAGTTATAGAAGATTACCCACCACTGTTTTAACAATGGAGTGGTTCTGAATTTACTATATATTTACCATATATCGTGTACTTTCGTGTATTTTGCTGTTACTAATTAGTGTGTTTTCATTTTAGCTTGAAGAAGTCCCTTTAGCATATCCTGGAAGGCTATTCTAGTGGTGATGAACTTCTTTAGCTTTTGCTTGTCTGAAAAACTTTTTTTTTTTCTCCTTCAGTCCTAAGGGACAACTTTGCTGGCTAGAGTATTCTTGAATGGCAGTGTTTTTTGCCCCCAGTACTTTGCATAGATCATGTCACTCCCTTCTGGCTTGCAGTTTGTACTGCAGTGTCTTCTGATATCCTCATGGGGGTTCCCTTGTATATAGCAAGTTGTTTTTCCCTTGCTACTTTTACAAATCTCCCCTTGTCTTTAACTTTTGACAGTTTAATTATAATGTGTCTTCATGTGCGTTTCTTTAGATTCATCTTATTTGGAATTCTCTGTGGGTTTTCTGGATCTGGATGTCTATTTATTTCCCCAGTGGAGAGAAGTTTTACAAACATGTACTAAAACTGTATTTTTACTCTATCCCCCACACTTTACTTTTTTGATGTCACAATTTACATCTTTTTTATCTTGTATATTCATTAGCAGATTTTTGTAGTTTATATATTTTTACCAGTTTTGTCTTTTAACCTTCATACTAGGGTTATAAGTTGTTTACCCACCACCATTTTAGCATTAGAGTGTCCTGAATTTAACTATATCTTTACCTTTACTAGTGAGATATAGACTTATATAAGCCATATTTATACTTATGTAAGCCATTAGTTCTTTAAATAAACTTCTTATCCCTTTCTCTTTCTCTTTTCCTGGTTCTTAGTGGCTCCCACCAGTTAAGAGTATGGCAAGACCTGTTAAGTGTCACAAAGGTGAGGATCTCAGTCAGCACCTAGATTTAGGCTGATTAGAGGCTGTACCCTCTGGCAGCCAGTTTTAAAGTATATAGGTAGATCTCTTTTAGGGAAAGACTGGGAAATGGGCATTTCTGTCTGTTCCATCTGTGGAGAGTCCTGAGGGCATAGCAGGCTAAGAACAGTTTCTTTGTTTTTATAGCTTGAGGAACCTGTGAACACAATCCCTGCTGTCCACCATAGCTTTGCAATCAAGAATTGTATCCCCTGGCCCGCAGCTGCAAAAGCTAGGGTTCCAGATGTATACAAACTCCTTCCAGGGTGGTTTGGACCTGGCCAGAAGGAGAATGCGGAGTGATGTCTAGTGGCTTTTTAGGTCTCCAGGGAGGATCTAATCTGACTCTAGATGCACGATAAGTAAGAAGCCTGATCCTCAGCTAGCATCTAAGTGTGCTAATAGGCCTCTTTCAGGCAAAGAGTGTGAGATGGGCGTTTCTCTCTGCTCTCTCTGCACTGAAGACTGAGAGGATAGCTGGTTAAGAAGTGATTCTTTGCTACTGTCTTATAGAACCTGGAACTCAAGCTTCACTTGCTGCCAGAGTAAGGCAGTCGAAGAATATGTCTCCTTGACAGCAGCTGTGAAAGCCACGGTGTTAGACATGTACACAAGCTCCTTTCAGGGAAACACTGGAGACCCATGTCAGTGTGGGTTTTTTCTCATTTGCTTGATGTGTAGTGGTCACTCAGCTAATTTCCGAGTATTTGTCAAAAAGGGATTGTTCCATGTGTAGCTGTAGATTCAGTGAGCCTGTGGGAGGAAGTCAATTCTGGAGCCTCCTGTGTCATTATCTTGGACTGGAATCCTTATGTTATTTTAAAATTGGGTTGTTTGTCTTCTTATTGTTTTAAGAATTACTTTATATTTTGATACAAGTACTTTTTTAGATATATTAATTACAAACACTTACCACAGACTTTAGCTTGTCTTTAATTTTTTAAAATAATGCCCACTGAAAACTAGCTTATAGTTTTTCTTATGCAATTTGTTGATTTTTTTTTTTTAAGGTTTGTACTTTGGTGTCATACCTAAAAAGCCTTTCCAAACCCCAAATGATGAATAGTCTCTTTTTTGCTTTCTTCTAGACACTTTATACTACATTTTTAGTTTTTACATTTAGGTCTGTGATCCATTTTGGGTTAAGTTTTATGTATCATGTGAGGTAAGGATCCAAGTCTGTTTTGTTTATTTTGCTTTGTTTTGCTTGTGGATTTCCAAGAGTCTCAGCCCCATTTATTGGAAAGACTGCCCTTTCCTTATTGAATTGTTTTGGTATCTGGTGGGATAGACAACTATTTGAGTTCCTTCAGAAATGAGAAAATATTTTATAATCTTTTCCATACCTTGACAGCTAATTCTGCAATTTAAAAGTTTTTCCATTTCCAAGGAAATCAGTTTTTTTACCAGCCAAATTATGGTGTCTTTAGGAAATATAGTACAGATAGTCACAACTGCACAAGAATTTAACAATTAATTTGTCAACTAGTTGGAAAAACTAGTTGCTATTTTTTGACTTACAAAAGCCTATAAAAACCTCATATTAAGAGGATATTCTTTTTAAGAGCAAAGTGAACCTATTCATATTTAATCAAAAGAAGAATTTAAGGTTGGGAAAAATATGATTCTGTGAATATATTTTTTTAATGATGTTCTCTCAAAAGAGAATTCCTATACTCTTTAGAATACAGATCAGCAGTATTAGTAACTTCAAATTTTTCTATGTTCATTATTTATGTAAGTTAACAAAACATCCAGCAAGCAATTCTTAAAACTGACAATAATAAGCTGTGTCACATAATAATTTTGTAAAACCTTGTTGTTCACTTAGAGGTGAAGTTTATGTGGAAATATGTATATATGTGTGTGTGTGTATACACACATGTATAACACATATTATAATAATTATATATAATTATATAATATAGTATGTATATAACATATATAATGTATTACTTGACATAGCTATTTGTCTTTCAGGTAGATACTTACTTCCATGTATGTCTTTTATTTTATTTTATTTTTTTTTAAAAGATTTTACTTATTTATTTGATAGACCAAGATTATAAGGAGTCAGAGAGGCAAGCAGGGAGAGAGGAGGAAGGAAGCAGGGAGCCTGATGCAGGGCTCGATCCCAGGACTCTGAGATCATGACCTGAGCCGAAGGCAGAGACTTTAACCCACTGAGCCACCCAGACGCCCCCATGTATGTCTTTTAGATTCATTTTCTGATATGCAAACTTGTGCCATCATGTGCCACATTTATGAGAACAGATACATTAATTTTTTTACATTGATTCTCTCATGGTTTGTGTTATTACTAACTCATGGTGCCCTATCTACATTTTATCCTTATGTTTCTTAAATGGGTTCTGGTTCATTCTATTTCTTATATTAAGTTTTGGAGCTGATTAAAAAAACTTTCCACTGCAACACAGGGCTTTTTATAAAAAAAAAACATAGAGATTTTGAGATTTGATCCACCTTGCATTTTTGCTGATGTTGGTTTTCTACATGGCCAGCAACTTCAGTGCTTAAAAAATATTTTATGTGATATGTACCTATTTTAAGTAGTTTGCCTAAGTTTTGAATTTGTGTCATATCAAACTTGTTTTTTTTCAGAGGACAGGTACCACACAAATTTAATCATGTAATGAAATGTGTTTTCTTTATATCGGGAGAGCTGTATGTGAGAATGAGCTTTGTAGCAAAGCTGTAATTGAAGTCAGTCATTTAAAGAAAAATTCTGAGTGCTGTACTATGATATTTGAGGGTTTCTTTGTTATTTTGCTGTCATTCTGATTACCTGGTACATATGGCAGAGAGTATAATATTTTCTGAGTTGTTAAATCTGATCAGCTGTCCAGCTTATCACATCTGGTACCACATCTGTGCTCTAGATTTCCCTAGGTTTTTGGATTTTAGAGAAATGATTCTATCTTAGTAAGAACATTAGTTATACAAAAAATAACATAAACCCCTATTAGTCTGAAGAAATGCTTTCAAATCAAAAGGCCTTCTGATGTATTGATAACATTAAATTAATTTTCAGATTCTTAGAAGATTATGTCTAAAATGATAACCAACTTGACTATGAAGAACAATAATTCCAGACAGATAATATGCTTATATGATAGGCCTGGGTATCTCAAAAAAGGTTATAAATTATGAAGAAACTACAATATAATGTTGTTCAAAAGTACTCCTGATCATTTACAGTGGTTTTCAAAATCCATTTTTTGGAGTATTGGGGTCACCAGGTGAGTGTGTGCAGAGAGGGAAGGATGCTAAGCCAGTGAGATACTGGGTTCTCCATTCATTTCAACCGGAGTAGCTCTGCTTGGGTTTTACCTAAAGAGATTTCATGGGAATGTAATAGTAAACACATGGTAAACACATATTTGATTCCTAGAACATTGTATTAGATATGCATGTGATAACTATTTAAACCATACTTCCACATAAACCTTACCTCTAAGCGAACAACAAAGTTTTACAAAATTATTATGTGACAATTTGTTATTATTAGTTTTAAGAATTGCTTGCTGGATGTTTTTGTTAACTAATGTAAATAACAAACTTAGAAAAATTTGAAGTTACTAATATTATTGATCTGTATACTGAAGAGTATAGAATTCTCTGATGTAATTTAAAAGATACTATCCTGGAGTTGGCTTGCTAATGTCTCATTTAGAATTTTGTTGTCTCTTATAAGTAAGGCTAGGCTAATTTTTTTTTCTTATGTTGGTCTTGTCCAATTTTTGCATCAACTTTGCATTGGCTTCATAAAGAATTAGGGAAGCTCTTTCTCATTTTCTGTTCTCTAGAACAATTTGTATAAGAAAGGGTTTGTTAGTTGCCTGAGGGTATGATAAAACTTGTCTGTGAAACCATCTGTGCACGGTGCTTTTTTTGTAGGTTGATTTTATGACTTCTGATTCAGTTTCTTAAATGGCTATAGATCTATTCAAGTTGTATATTTTATCAATTTGAGTAAATTATATTGTTCAAGGAAATTGTCCATTATGTCTGTTTTCAAATGTATTGGCTTAGGGTAGCTTATACTATTTACTTAAGGTTCTTAAATCTTTACTTGTAATTATGTCTATTTCTCATTTCTGGTATTGTTTATTTTTGTTTTCTTTCATGATCATTATTGTCAGAAGTTTGACAACCTTATTATTGTTTTCAAAGACCCAATTTTTGTTTTTTTTTAATGTGTTCTATAGTATTCTTTGCTTTCTCTGTTATTAAATTTGATTCACATCTTTATTTTTTCTTTCCTTCTGCTTTTTTTTTTTTTTTTTGGTTTAATCTGTTGTCCTTTTAAGAAGTTCTTGAATTGAAATCTTGGCTTATTAGCCAAAGAAAATTATTGTTTTCTTTGTTGTTTTTTCTTCTCTAATATATGTATTTACAACTATAACTTTCCCTGTTAAGTTCTAAGCTATCTGCAGCTCACATAGTTTCATGTTATGTTAATTTCTAAATACTTGATGTATCCGCTAAAAAATGAAAATTTAAATGATGAATTATTTAGCAGTGTAATTTTTATTTTTAATTTAATTTCACTTAATTTTTTAGAAAGTAAGCTTTATTCCTAACATTGGGCTTGAACTCCTCACTTTGCGATTAAGAGTCATGTGCTCTACTAACTGAGCCAGCCAGGTGCCCCAGTGTAATTTTTATGTAATATAATTACATATAAAATTTAAGGTAAATTTTAAATTGACTTTCTTTTTATTTATTTATTTGTTTGTTTGTTTTGGGGGGAGAAGCTTTCCTTTTTTTTTTTCTGAGTATAGTTGATACCCAGTGTTACATTAGTTTCAGATGTACAATGTAGTGATTCAGTTTCTCTATATGTTATGCTATACTCATCACAAGTGTAGCTATCATCTGTCACTATGCAACACTTTTACAATATCACTGACTATTTTCCCTCTGCTATGCTTTTTATTTTCATAACTTAATCATTCCATAATCAGAAACCTGTATCTCCCAGTCCCCTACCCATTTTGCCTCCCTTGCCGCCGTCCTTGTTAGTATAGTCGTGAGTATCCCCACCTGTCATTTTGCCTCCCTTTATCCCCTTTCCTCTGGCATCCATCAGTTCTCTGTATTTATTGGTCTGATTCTGCTTTTTTGCTTATTCATATGATTTATTTTTTAGATTCCAACATATGAATGAAATCATATGGTATCTGTCTTTTTCATTCTGACTTATTTCACTTAGTATAAAATACTTTAGGTGCATCCATGTTGCAGATTTCACAATCTCATCTTTTTTATGACTATATAATATATTCTATAGTGTGTGAGTGAGAGAGTGTGTGTGTACCCCATGTTTTATCCTTTCGTTTATCACTGTTCTTAGGTTGCTTTTATATTTTGGTTATTGTATATAATGTTGGAGTAAAAATAGGGCCATGTATATCTTTTTGAAATCATGTTTTCATTTTCTTTGGATAAATACCCCGTAGTGGAATTATTAGATTATATGGTATTTCTGTTGAACTTTTGACATCTATACTATATTCCATAGTGACTGTACCAATTTACATTCCCACCAACAGTATGGTTTCTCACAAATGCATCTAGCTATTGATTTCTTTTTAAAATTTTCCATGAGATCATTCTTCCTGAATCTAATCATTTTTTAAATCAGTAATGGCAAATTTGTAGCTATTTTTAATATTTCCTTTTTCTTATCTTCTCTTGGAACTTCTGTTTAGATAGACATATGGTTACCTTTCTCATTTTGTCCTTCCTGACTCTCATGTCTCATTTGTATTTTCTGTTTCTTTATTGTGTTGCATTCTTGGTAAGTTTCTCAAGTGTAGCTTCCCAAATAATAATTTCCTCTTCACCTATATCTCATCTGCTGATTGTTCCATACATTGAGATTTTTAAATTTTGGTAATTTTTAAATTTCTAGATATTCTATTTTTAAGAAATCTGTTATTCTTTATCATGAGTTTCTTTTCTTGTTATATTTCTGTTTCTTCTTTTACCTTTTAACTTAATTCCAAGAATATTTATTTTAAAAATCTTAGATTGTTGTTTTTTGATTTCTTCTTTTTTGGGAGGGAGTGCTATTTTAACTATTTGTTATGTCTGTTGACTCTATTTTGGTGAATACAGTTCTCATATGATTTGTAAATTTTATGAGTTAGTCTTTATCAGGAGTCTGTTTTTCCACACGAGTCATATGTGTTGTGGAAGTATCCCTAGAGATGAGTTTTATATTTATTTTTGTTGGGAACTTCAGGAGTTCCACTGGTTTGAGGCCAGTTTTTAAAAACTTCTTGGTTTGGGAGTCTTGCTGCTTGTGGGTGATACAGGATTGGAGTTTTGATTTCTCACAGGAGACTTCTCTTTTCCATTCACAGAATTTAGCAGTGATGGACATTCTTACCATTGTCTTGAGCTCTAAGATACAGGCTTTTTAAAATAAAAAACAGACAAACAAACAGCCTGTTTCTTAAATAGGAAACTTTTCATTTGTGGTAAAGGGACTTTTATTTTCAGATTCTGCTTCAGTCCCTGCCTGGGCATTGAAATTGTGATCCCAAGGCTTTAGGACTATATATATCTGGGTTTGGTACCCCTTTTGACAATTGAAGTCTCATCTTTTATGTTTATTGGTATAATTTGAGTTCCCTCTGCTTTTCTCCTGCATGGAGATTCCCATTCTTTCTTTTTAGCTTTGATATGCATTCAGTATTTGGGGGCTATATTTTATGCAGCATTCCCTATATGTTTGTAGTGGGACAAGATCTTCAGTTGCTCATGTGGCATTTTATTACACTAGAAGTCTTGATAGGAACACTCTATTATTGAAACAAAAATTCAGAAATAAATATAAATCTAAATTTGTTTGTGATGCTATATCTCCCTAGTATTATAACACTTTATAAAATATTTTATTTATTTATTTGACAGACAGAGATCACAAGTAGACAGAGAGGCAGACAGAGAGAGAAAGAGGTGGAAGCAGCCTCCCTGCTGAGTAGAGAGCCTGATGCGGGGCTTGATCCCAGGACCCTGGGATCATGACCTGAGCCAAAGGCAGAGGCTTTAACCCACTGAACCACCCAGGCACCCTACGTACCACCAACACTTTAGTTTCAGAAAAACAGTATCATCTGTTTCATAAAATTAATGTTATTACTTTCAGTGTTAAAAGTTTTCTATTATGTAATTTGTATATTTGTATTAACTTTATAGCTTTTAAAGGAACACAGTACTCAATATTTTGGGTCTAATTTTGTTTGTATGTATCTAAATTGCATTATAACATGAATATTTAAAAGTACATGAGTAGTCCATTATAATTATTTTTTCATTACAAATATCCCAAGTCTCAGAAATGCTGAACTAGTCATGACTGGAAAATTTACATTATGTTTCTGGTACATATTAAACTTAGTTTTTCCTCTTAACTTTAACTGTTAACTATATATTCATATTACTTCATCTTTTTGGGTAATGTAATGGCTTAATCATTACTCTTCTTATATTTCTTTACCTAAAACAAATTTATCTTTATGGTATACACTATCTAGTATTTACAGTATATTTGGTATATGCAAATATTACCTACCTCAATAAGTTTCCATAGGAATGGGCACATACCTTGGAATAATTTGGGAATGTTTTCCAAAATACGCATGTTCACCTCCCCCAGACATTCTGATAATGCTGTCTGAATTTAATGTTTTTTAAAGTTTTTATGTATGTATGTATGTATTTATAGAGCACAAGTGAAAGGAGGGACAGAAGAAGAGGGAGAGAGAGAATCTCAAGCAGACTCCATGCTGAGCACAGAGCTCTACATGGGGTTCCATCCCATGACCTGAGCCGAAATCAAGAATCAGGCACTTAACTGACTGAGTCACCAAGTGCCCTTCTATACTTTATTTTGAAAGTAACAAGGTCTCGGGATCGAGCCCATGTCAAGCTCTGTGCTCAGTGTGGAGTCTGCTTGAGATTCTTTCTCTCCCTCCTCATCTGCCCCTCCCCTCACTTGTGCTCTATAAATAAATAAATAAATAAATAAAATCTCTGAAGAAAAACTAACAAGCAGGTACTGAAGATTTAAAGCAATAATACTGTTGTGCAAATTCTATTTCTGTATTTTATTTTTAAAATATGAATACCATTGTTTTTGAAAAGTTTTTTCTCAGGATACTTGTACCTTCTCTGTTTGGACATGTGACAATTAAGAGCCTGATGTGCATCATGTCAGAGGCTGTGGTCTTAAATGTGACAGGGAATTTGGTCTAGGGAAAGAGTTCTTATTGATTACATAAAGAGGAACCAACCTTGAATCTGGGAATTACCCAGAGTAGGCCTCTTATGATGCAGAATAGCAGGGATGTGATTTGCCTTACCCAGACCAGTCTGGTGCCACTCTTGGTAGGAAAACTGTCATATATATGTTCCAGCTTGGATCCATTGCCACCTTTGTGGGCCATCTATTTAGTGGATCCATTTACATCTCTAAACATGACTTTAAGGGACTTCTGTTGTTCCTGTATTTGACAATGTGCCAGAGAGCCCCTAGAAGGTCACAGGGGTACTCACTGGCTTTTGTCCTCTATCCCCAACCTATCACATATCCAAGAGACACTGTCAAGACTAACTATATTACCAGCCATCTCTGTCTCATGGGCAAGATAAATCTTGGTGTTGATGGATATGCTTACCAAAGATAGCACACTGCCCTGTACTACCTTCCTTTTTTAGTCTTTTTTATATTTTAGATTAGAAATGTTTTTTTTCCCCACACTTAAAAAATATTTTTTATTGTGAAATATTCAGGTATAGAAAAGCATAGGGAATAGAATCAATCATTTATAGCTATAGTTAGCAATAATATCACCTAGAAATAGTCACATTTTGAGGGATATTCTTATAAACTTTTAAATTTACACACACACAAACAAAACACACATGTAGCACATATCTTACATGTTTCTGACTGATAAATTTGACTATTTTCATTTCCTATTAAATGTCCTTGGGATGGGACTGACTTTTACTTTTTAAAACATTAATTCAGTGTTCAAATTATTTACTTTGACATTTTAGACTATGAAATGTCATGTAAGATGATTGTGCTATGACACAGAAAGGATGAATAAAGAATCATAGAACTATAGAATTTAAGATCTAAAAGAGACCTTTGAGAACTTTAAATACTACTCTGAAACTCAGAGCTAATGAAGATGTCAGTTTTCTTTCCACTTTCTGTGTTGTCATATGTTATGCAAACTTACAAAGGAAAGAAGCTGATATTGAAGATATAAGTATTTACTTTCAAAGATGAAGTCTCACTCATAATTTCCTTTCCAATAAACTAAAATTTCTTATTTTATGCAGTTTTAGCTTCATAGGACCTTTTATGGTTTGTTGACTAGCCAAATGCATAGGTGTCATTCCATTTGTTTGCAAGTCAATTTGTACACACAGTTTTGTGCAGATTTGTGAGGGATGTTCTTCCATATAATGTATTTCCAGGAGATAGCATAACAATGGAGGTGGTGTCTCATTTCTTTTGGTGTAATTCTTAGTTAGATTGAACTCAGAAGTAAATTTAGAATTGTAACTAAAATCTTATTGAAGTTACCTAAAATGAGAATAGAAAGGAAAAAGAAATGAGAAGAAAGTACCAGCAGGACAAAAAATAGCTGCTGCTTTGAAAATAATTTATTTCTCTTTCTCTGTGGACATATGTGTGTCGGTGGGTTTTCTCAATTCTGAAGTTGTTGTAAATAAATTAGCTGTAAAACAGTCACAGATTTTTTTTTCCCTTAGTCTTCTAAATTACTTCAGATATCAAGCTGAGAAGTCTGTAGGGCTTTCAGTAATAGCACACTGTTTCATATTATGTTTTTTGAAAAGCAAAGACAGAAACAACCCAAATAATTCCATTTACATCTGAATTAAATTTCTTAGGCATTTCTTGGAGTTTATTAGCGATTCAACAAGAAGCCTAATATTAAGAGATATGGAATAACTACAAAAGAATGGTAGGGCTAGAACTAAAGGGGTACTGAATTCATAATTTAGAGTTTGGCTGAAGTGCTCACTTTTTTGTGAATAGACAGTGATAAGTCAAACTTTAATCCTTCAAAGTAATTTTCTTTGAATTTAAATCTGTATTTTTATACTTACTCTAGTAATTGTTCCATTGCAAATGTCAAATCAGTCATGTCCCAAGGGATTTGATGGACATTTTCTAAGTCATTTACTGACCCAATTTCCATATAATCCATTGGCATATATTATAGTAATAGATATTTGTTTTTTTTCCAAAATATTATTTATTTATTTATTTGACAGAGATCACAAGCAGGCAGAGAGGCAGGCAGAGAGAGAGGAAGGGAAGCAGGCTCCCTGCTGAGCAGAGAGCCGGATGTGGGGCCCGATCCTAGGATCCTGGGACCATGACCTGAGCCGAAGGCAGAGGCTTTAACCCACTGAGCCACCCAGGTGCCCCAGTAATAGATATTTGTTAAAGGTAGAACATATTGTGGTGCTTGGGTGGCTCAGTCAATTAAACGTCTGCCTTGGGCTTAGGACATGGATGGGAACAAGTCCCATGTCAGGTCCCTGCTCAGTGGGAGCCTGCTTCTCCCTCTGCTCTTCCTCCCCTACCCCCGCTTGTGCTCTCTCTCTCAAATAAATAAATAAAATATTTTTTAAAAAAAGATAAAACATAGTTATGAACAGTGATGCCCATTAGCAATATGACAGTGTACAAGGAAGTTACTTTTCTAGGCCCAGTTAAATGAGGAAATTGACCTGCATTATTTCTGTGTACTTTTTAGTTCTAAATTCTGTGAGGTCATTAAAAATGAGAAAAATAATGAATATGTAAATGAAAGTCATATATTGTAATTTGAAATTATACATACATAAATATTAGTTATATCGTTTCTACTCAGATTAACAGTGGTCTCAATAATTTATCTTTCTGAATCTGTTAAGAATATTTTTTTTCTTTGTTTCCCACCACTTACGGGACAAAGTCAAGACTTCTCAGGATGGCACATTAGAGCAATTATGCTTTTGTTTATAATATAGTCCCAACCTTGCTTCCTCTCTCATAACCCCTATACTAAAGGTGTATCAAACTCTTTTTAATGACTATTTTTTGAGTAAGAGCTTATTGTGATATAATTCACAATCCATGAGATTCATCTTTTTAAAGTGTACAATTCAGTGATTTTTGGTATATCACAGAGGGGTAGCCATCATCACTATATAATTCCAGTACATTTTTATAACCCCCAAAATAAGTCCTATACCCATTAAGCAGGCCCTTCCCCTCCAGCCCCATGAAACCTGATTCAGTAACAGACTCATTTTATTACACTTCTGAGCTTTCACAGGTGACCACTCCTTCTTTTCTTCCTGTCAGAGACAGTCTCAGACCTTGTCTCTCTCCCTGCCAGATCTTATCCCTCTGGGCTTCTTAAGTATTTTCTTTGCTTTAAAAAAAGTCTGCTTCTGGGGCACCTGGGTGGCTCAGTTGGTTAAGCAACTGCCTTTGGCTCAGGTCATGATCCCAGAGTACTGGGATGGAGTCCTGCCTCAGGCTCCCAGCTCCACAGGGAGTCTGCTTCTCCCTCTGACCTTGTCCTTTCTCATGCTCTCTCTCAAATAAATAAACAAATAAAGCCTTAAAAAAAAAGTCTGTTTCTATAACAACAAACGGTGCACTTTTTTTTTGCTCTCTTGGATTTTGAGCTCTTGCGTGAGAGGCTCTAATTTTTCAGTTGTGATTCATTTTTGAATGTCCAGAAGTGTTGGTACAAAGCAGATACTTAAAAAAAAAATGTTTGTTTTTTGTTTTAAATACTGGCTTAGGTCACTGAGATTGCAGAAATTAGGGGTGGTAGTTCTTATTGTTCTCAGTTCACTGTATATGACACAGTCTTACCTTGTGCTCCTGGGCTGAGAACCAGTGATGATTTGTGTTATGCCCAGATCATAAGACCACCACCAAAAAGACCACCGAGAGCCAGACGTTCCAAAATGCAAAAGCAAGGCTTTATTCAGGCGGGCTGCAGCTCAGCCTCGTCCTACACACGATGCAGCGGAGTTCAGGAGGAGGCGCCCGCTGGAATTTTACAGAGATTATATAGGCAATTTTACACGCAAAAAGTACATAGTCACATAGTTACATGTGTAGGTGACCTTGAAAATGATTGGTGTCTGAGGTGACTTAAGCTGTGTTGTCTGAGGAGGGTTGGTCAGTTAGGAAAAACTGCTGACAGGGAGTTTTCCTTACTGGTTGTTTTTCTATCCTTTGTTAGCATATAGGGCAATAACCCCGATTGGCTCGCACTTGGTCCCTCGTTTACATATGGAGAATCACCCTCTATTGGTTCATGTCCGATTCCCTGTTTGCATATGTAGGAATCATTTCTATTGGTTCTTGTCCCATCCTTTATTTGCATATGTAGGAACCATTTCTATTGGTTCTTGTCCCATCCTTTATTTGCATATGTGGGAACCGCTTTGGAATGTCTTCAGCTTAATGTAAACAGCAAAAGGGCTGCCACCTTGAATGGCGTCACTTTGGCCCTTCTTTCCCCCTTGACTTATGGACATGAAACACAATCCTGTGTTTCAGGCCCGAAGCTTAACCCCAACAATTCTCTGTCTGGAAGAGGTATATATCTAGTTTGCTGTACCATTAATTGTATAATATTCAGTCTGTCCCTCATAAACTTTACCAATTTGTTCAGAATGCAAGGGCCAAATGTTAACAACAGATAATTACCAAGGGTCCCAATAAAGTAGATATTAACGTGGTTGGCCAATGAGAGCTATTAAAACACCATTTTTTTTGTTCTTCCCGTTTTTTTTTTTTTTTTTTTTTTTTTTTAAGCAGGCCTTCTCTGACTTTGGCTTTGGCTATGGAATCTCTAACTACTCCTGTGTGGTCTGCATAAAAGCAGCATTCTTCCCCTAGGGCAGCACATAGACCCCCTTGCTGGAGGAATAAGAGGTCAAGGCCTCTTCTATTTTGGAGTACCACTTCGGACAGGGAGGTGAGGGATTTTTCTAAATGACTGATAGAGTTTTCTATTCTTTCGAGGTCTTAATCTATGGCCGCCCTTAGGGAGGTTATCCCTGTCTGTTGGGTAGTTAGGGCAGCTATGCCTGTTCCAGCCCCTGTAGCACCTAAACCAAATAGGGTTGCAACTGTTAGAGCAGTTACAAGTTCTCTTTTGGCCATTTGGTAGTTATCTGAGCCCCAGTGGGAATACATTCTTTCCTCAGGGTGATATAGAATGCGGGGCATAATGGTGACCAGAATACAAAATTCCTTGGAAGCATTAAAGACTGCTATTGAGAGGCAAGGGGTTAGGCCGGTCCCGGAACATATCTGCCATCCATTGTTTCTTGGGACAAGCCATTTGATATTATTAAGGTGTGGATTGGTCTCTATGTGGGCGCAGGAGTCTTCTTTGTTAGCTGGCACTGTCCCTAGGCAGAGTCCTTGGCCCTGTACAGACTGTAGGGTCAGGCCAACTTTATGGTCCTGCCAGGGGCAATAGGAGGGGTTTGATTCTGTGGAGGTGTTATAAGTGCTGTTGAGACCTATGGCTTCATAAAAAGGGGGCCTAACATCATAGCATAGCCAACAGGAGGATATGGAGTTTGGGTTAGTGGCATTGAGGACTTTATATGTCGTAACCAATAGTTTCCATAACGGATCTTCATCTATAGGTACTGGGTTAGTGGGATCTAGGGGTACACTAGAGAGTGGACTAGTGATGGTTGCCTGTGGGGGTGAATGTTTAGGTCTTAGAGCCTTTGACCTGGGGTTTAGTACTTTATTGGGTCCGACCGCTGTGGTAAGAGGAGCTGTTTGCTTGCGGATGGTAAATAATGATCCTGGGTCCTTATGCCCCAGTATTACTTTCTCATATATTCAAATTCCCCAGGTCTTCCCGGTCTCCCAGCCCTGAGCCTTTTTACCTAGTTCCCTGAAGGAAATTTTTACAGGTTTACAAGGGGGACTGCTTCTCCGGGGGATACAGTTGGCTCCCGTCGTTGATCGTGAGGCAGTGATCAAGTCCCAGGTCCTAGATGCAGTCCACCAAATGTGTCCCGTGGAGACGCATGACCAGGAGACGCAAAAAAAGGAGGAGGCAAGTTCTGCAAGATTGTGTCGAGGCAAGTTCTGCAAGATTGTGAGTAGGTGGGGCACACATAGAAGTAGTGCTGCCTGACGAATGCGTCATCCCAGGTTAGTGGGATGAGGGAGAGTAAATCAACCTGAAGGTCAGGGAACCATGTGACGTGAGGGGAGAATTGTGAGGTTTGGTTGAGTACAAGCCCTGAGCTTGTGTCTATGATCTACCAGGTTATACTGTAGGGCTGATGGGGATTGGAACCCAAGGCTAAGGTTGACAAGGATATTAGAAGGAGTCCCAAGAGTACCTTGCAAAAAATTAGTTCCCGGTTGGAACCATACTTAGTCCAATTTTCTTTTCTTGAGGCGAAGGCAAAGCAGCTGGGTTGGATGCTTGGAGACATCCCATGTTTCACCACGGTAGTATTCCTCCAAGGTGAAGGGGTCCGCTGGTCTGACGTGGGAGTGATGGACCCAAGCGGTGATGCCGTCCACCTTGAGGGCAGTCAGCAGCACCATGTAGGGTCCCTTCCACCGCGGTTCCAAGGACCTCGGGTTATGCCTTTCGGACGAACACCCAGTCCCCTGGTCTGAATGAATGGGGGTAGGGACAGAAGCGGAGTCATAAAATGCTTTAAGTTGAGGCCATACATTCTTATGCACAAACTGCAAATAGTCAAGTTTACACAAGAATTCAGTATCATCCAAGTCTGTAAGCAATTCAGTCTGAAGGCTAAGGATAATGGGTGGGGGGTGCCCGTACATTATTTCAAAAGGAGTAAAGCCAAGCTGATAGGGAGAATTTCTTACTCTAAACAAAGCAAAAGGAAGGAGTGACACCCAGTCTGCGCCAGTCTCTAGGCCAATTTAGTTAAGGTCTCTTTTAGAGTCCGATTCATTCTTTCTACCTGTCCTGAACTCTGGGGTCTATAAGCACAATGCAATTTCCAATTTGTCCCCAGCGCAGCGGCTATTCCCTGACTTACTTTTGAGACGAAGGCCCATCCGTTGTCCGACCCAATGGTGGATGGGAAGCCATACCTGGGCAGGATCTCTTCTAGGATCTTCTTGGCCACGGCATTCACAATCTCATGCTTGGTGGGATAAGCTTCAACCCATCCTGAAAAGGTGTCTACAAAAACTAGCAAATACTTATATCCAAATTTTCCATGTTTAATCTCGGTGAAATCTACTTCCCAATACGCACCTGGCCTATCCCCACGAAGGCGAGCTCCTTGTGTAACCGGTTGATTGGGGCATTAGTGAGCTGGCAGGCCTTACAATTTTTAACAATGTCCTCAATAAGCTGATTTCCTTGTCTAATTTTCACTTTGGAGTGCCGAAGCAAGTCCTGTATTCTTCGAGTTCCCATGTGAGAAGCTTGGTGGATCCTCTTAAGAATCCTGTTGCCCAGCTCTTGTGGCAAGATAAGCTTCCCCTCACAAGTTTTCCACCAACCTTTGTTTCCTTCTCTGTCTGGAGGCTTGTGGGCCATGGGAATTTTCTTTATCCATTCTGAGTCTTCTTGAGAATACTGAGGTATAGGAGACAACTCTCGTGGCCCTGGGTCCACTAGAGTCAACACCCTGGTGCTGGGCTGGAGGGCCGCTTCTTTGGCGGCCCGGTCGGCCAAATTGTTTCCCCCAGTCACTGGATCAGCTCCCTTTTGATGACCCGGACAATGCATAATGGCAATTTCTGCAGGCTCCCATAGGGCCTGGACGAGACTTAAAATCACTTGTTTGTTCTTAATGGCCTTCCCTTCAGCTGTTAGTAGCCCCCTCTCTTGGTAGATGGCTCCATGGACATGTGCAGTGGCAAAAGCGTACCGGCAGTCCATATATATATTTAGTCTTTTTCCTTTTCCCATCTGTAGGGCCTTTGTTAGTGCCACTAATTCTGCCCTTTGTGCAGATGTCCCCTGGGAGTGGGCTTCCGCCCACACTATCTCTGTGTCCGTAGTGACCACCGCGCCCGCATACCTTTTTCCTTCTGGAATGAAGCTGCTGCCATCGGTAAACCAAGTATGCTTGGCATGTGGTAGTGGCAAATCTGATAAGTCTGGCCTGAGGCTATGCGTTTGGTCTAGGATCTGCTCGCAGTCATGCAAGGGAACTTCTAGATCTGGGTCTAGCAGCAGAGTAGCTGGATTTAATGCTGTAGGTACACAAAAGCTAATCCGCTTTGGGTTGAGTAACAAAGTCTGGTAATGGACCATGCGGGCATTGCTCATCCACCGGTCGGGTGGTTGTTTTAGCACTCCCTCTAGAGTGTGCGGAGTGGCCACGGTCAGGTTCTGTCCCAAAGTTAATTTATCAGCATCTTTCACTAAGAGGGCTACTGCAGCTATAATTCTCAGACATGGGGGCCACCCAGCGGCGACAGGGTCTAATTTCTTTGACAAGTAGGCCACCGGCCGTTTCCAAGGTCCAATTGGCTGGGTGAGTACCCCCTTTGCAATTCCTTTATTTTCTGCCACAAATAGCATGAATGGCTTGTTTACATCAGGTAGGCCCAAGGCAGGAGCCCTAGGAGGCTTCTCTTAACGGCCTCAAAGGCTTTCTGCATCTGCTCAGTCCAATGAAATTCGGGCAGATTTTTGGTGGCTTCATATAGAGGCTTGGCCATCTCAGTTAACCCAGGTATCCACAGCCGACAAAAGCCCGCTGTTCCCAGGAACTCTCTGAATTGCCTGGCTGACTTAGGCACAGGGATTCTTAGCACGGTTTCTTTACATGCATCCAACAGCCAACACTTGCCCTCTTTTAGTATGAAGCCCAGATAGGTGACTTCAGGCTTACAAATTTGTGCCTTTTTAGTGGAGGCCCTATAGCCCAGGGTGCCAAGAGTCTTTAAGAGTTTAGCGGTTCCCTGCTTGTATGGGGGTCAGTATTTCCCTGAGGTCTTTCTTGTGTTGGGCCTGTTGTTGCTCCAGAATTTTAGCCAAACCCCTTTCCTTAGTTCTGTCTTTCCTTTCATGCATGATTTCACGTTCCCTGTCCTTCCTTTCCTGTCTTAGTTCTTCTGTCTCTCTTTTATTGTAAACCTTCTCTGCCGCTGCTACTAGACCCCTAACAGACTTTTCATCGAGCCTGTCTAGAGCCTGCAACTTTCGCTTTATGTCCGGCACAACCTGATTTATGTAGGCAAACATAATCATCTGAGCGGACTCCTGGGTCTCTAGATTATATGGGGTGTATTGACTAAAATCTTCCATGAGCCACTCAAGATATGCTGCCGGACTTTTACTTTCTCCCTGTCTGACATCATAAATTTTGGCCATATTAGTAGGTTGGCAAGCCACTGCCTTGAGACCTGCCAACAGAGCCTGGAGATAGACAGGAGCCGCTCCCTACCTTCAGCCATATTGTAGTCCCACTCTGGTCGGATCTCGGGAAAATAGGCAGCAATCAGGGCAGGATCCGTGATGGGCGCTCTGGTGGGACTGGGGACGAGTCTCCGGGCCGCTTCCCAGATACGATCCCTCTCCTCTATGGTGAAAAGGACCTGTAAAAGCTGGTTACAATCATCCCAAGTGGGCTGGTGAGTGAAAAGAATAGTTTCAAACAGGTGAATTAAATCCTGGGGTTGCTCAGAAAAGGGGGCATTTTGAGCACGCCAATTGTAAAGATCACTAGTAGCAAATGGCCAGTACTGGAACTGTTGTCGACCATCTGCATCCTCAGGACCTATAGGGCGAAGGGTAAGAGCAATAGAATTATGAGGGGGTGTAACTCCTCAGCGCCGGCGAGTTGACTGGGCAGGACCCTCCGGAGCAGAGGGTGCGGCTGAAACATGTTTGTTCTCTTCAGGTTTTTCTTCTTGTGCCTCGGTTAAGGCTAACTGGGGTAGAGAGTATGGAGGGGGAAATGTTCCTTCCTCTGTACTTTCTTCCTGGAGAATAGGTGGGTACAGCTTCTTCTCTTCCTTCTTGGTTATTTTCTCATCTTCTTTTTCTTCCCCCTGTGTTTTTTCAACGAGTATTGGGGCAAGGGAAGAAGAAGGAGTAGAAGAGAGACTGGGTGGTAAGAAAGGCTTAACCCAAGTCGGGGTGTCCTTATCTATGAGTTCTCTCCAAGTGACTATATAGGGAACTTGATCTGGATGACCTAAATGAGGGGTATAGATTAGGCGCTGTAAAATTCTGATCTTACTTATATCAAAGCTCTCCTCGGGTGGCCAATTAGCTCCCTCAAAGGTGGGCCATTCTGGCCTGCACAAGGCAATCCATCTGTCCTTCTTAATGGCCACACTCTGATTCTGAGCTATCTCTTTAACTTCCCTCCAGTGGGCTAGGGTTAAGTCCAGGGGACTGGATGGGATATTGCCTGTAGTTGTCAGTCGGTCAGTCAACAAAATGGTCCACAAAATAACAAGGGGTAAGACAGTTCCACCAAAACAGAAAACACAACGTGCGCAGGCCTGATTTTTATGGGACTTATGAGTATGAGGTGGAGATCTCCCAAGTTGGTCTGCTGACTCCTGTGACGGAACAGAAGGAACAGGCCCAAGGTGAGCGTGTCGAGAGGCCCTCCTGGTCAGTTCTGGCCAAAAACTGGACTGACTTGCACCCTACAAGTATCAAGACGGGGTTCCAAGGGTCCCCCTTCAAGTGAGGGTCTGGGACGTCTCCCAGTTCCTCCAGGATTGTCGTGCAGGCGCGTCCGCTTCGACAATCCCTTCAAGTTTGAGTTGGTACGGCCGTCCTCAAGTGGGAAAATGAAAGCAAAACAGATGAACAGACAAACGACAAGACAAGACAATTCAACAGCGCTGTTTTCTTACCTTCGGGGTCTGGGGTCTCGGGGGTCTCTGGGGGTATCCCAGGGCGAGCCCCCAAATGTTATGCCCAGATCATAAGACCACCACCAAAAAGACCACCGAGAGCCAGACGTTCTGAAATGCAAAAGCAAGGCTTTATTCAGGCGGGCGAGCTGCAGCTTGGACCTCGTCCTACACACCGACGCAGCGGAGTTCAGGAGGAGGCGCCCGCTGGAATTTTACAGAGATTATATAGGCAATTTTACACGCAAAAAGTACATAGTCACATAGTTACATGTGTAGGTGACCTTGAAAATGATTGGTGTCTGAGGTGACTTAAGCTGTGTTGTCTGAGGAGGGTTGGTCAGTTAGGAAAACTGCTGACAGGGAGTTTTCCTTACTGGTTGTTTTTCTATCCTTTGTTAGCATATAGGGCAATAACCCCGATTGGCTCGCACTTGGTCCCTCGTTTACATATGGAGAATCACCCTCTATTGGTTCATGTCCGATTCCCTGTTTGCATATGTAGGAACCATTTCTATTGGTTCTTGTCCCATCCTTTATTTGCATATGTAGGAACCATTTCTATTGGTTCTTGTCCCATCCTTTATTTGCATATGTGGGAACCGCTTTGGAATGTCTTCAGCTTAATGTAAACAGCAAAAGGGCTGCCGCCTTGAATGGCATCACTTTGGCCCTTCAATTTGCATGTTAAACACTTGAAAGGGCCACCAACAGGAAGTCTTAATTATGCCGCTTATTTTGGAATCCAGGATACTGGAGTAGTAGCATTGTCATTGCTTTAAAATTCTTGTTTTAAAATTTGGGTCAAAATTTGGCATTCCTTCTTATATTTATAACAACCATAATGATTTCATACTCTTGGCATTTTAAAATAATTGCATTAGTTTTTTATAAGTGATTTTAATGAGCATTAAGTAAAGAGCACCTTATTTAAAAAGTTTTCTTAATTATCATATTTCTAGAAAATATTGGTCTAATTTTTAAAATTTATATATATATAATGGCAGTAAAGGGAGGGCAGGAAGTCTCTGAAGATAAAGAAGTTCTAAGTTATCCCTGAGTCCTTTCCCCTTGGGAGATCAAGTTGAGGAAATTGTAATATAACTGAGTCCAAGTGAAGGGATTTAAAATGGTAATGTATCAGAGTTGTGTAATGCACAGAGGGACAAAACTGTCTTACTGCATCTAACACATAGCCTTGGGCAAATATACTCAGGAAAGTGATTTTGGCAATGAACTATTGAGGCCCAAAAAAGAAGTGTGAGGGGCGCCTGGGTGGCTCAGTGGGTTAAAGCCTCTGCCTTCGGCTCAGGTCATGATCTCAGGGTCCTGGGATCGAGCCCCGCATTGGGCTCTCTGCTCAGCAGGGAGCCTGCTTCCCTTCCTCTCTCTCTGTGAGTCTCTCTGCCTACTTGTGATCTCTGTCTGTCAAATAAATAAATAAAATCTTTAAAAAAAAAAAAAAAAAAGAAGTGTGAGAACTGTAGCTAAAACACAGCAGAACCAAAGTCAACTTCAAAGAAAGGCAAACTCAGGGATTCTGCTAGTCTGAGTGTGTCTATTAGAAAAACACACTCTCTGGGCAATTCTATCCATTAGAGTACTTGGCTTAAAGAGAAGATGGTAGCTGTGTCGAAAGAAAATGGATCATAGTCCTCCTGCCACAGTCTCATGTGAGGATGCATTATTTTGGGTAATAGACAAAGGCCAGCTCATGTCCTTTTCTGGAAGCATAACATACATAACTGTATGTGTGGCCCTGGAAAAGCTAGACCTAACTTGGTTGAGAAAAGGGCAACTAGAAAAATAATTAAGAGATGGAGGACTTTATATGTAAAAGAGTACCTGAGATTAAGATAATTTTATACTGGGATGCCTGGTTAGCTCAGTCGGTTAAAAGTCTGTGTTCAGCTCAGATCATGATTCCAGGGTCCTAGGATTGAGTCCTTCATCGGGCTCCCTGCTCAGCAGGGTACCTGCTTCTCCTGCCTGATTCCCCCTGCTTGTGCGTGCTCTCTCTCTCTGATAAATAAATAAAGATAATCTTTAAAAAAAAAGATAATTTCATAAAGTAATGGAAAGTTAAATGTAGACATGATCATAGTCAATAAAATTGTAAGGGGTATGAAGTAGACTTCTTCACCAAAGTCAAGAATACTAGAACTATGGGAAATTCTTATTTTAATTTTTTATTTTTTCAAATTTTTATTTAAATTCTAGTTAACATATAGTGTAATATTGTTTTCAGAAGTAGAATTTAGAGATTCATGACTTACATATAATACCTAAACCTTGACATGACAAGTGCCATCCTTAATACTCATCACCCATTTGGGCTATCCCTCAGTGAATCTCTCTCCATCAACCCTCAGTTTATTCTCTATCATTAAGTGTCTCGAAGGGTTTATTTCTCTCTCTCTACCTCCCCATATGTTCATTTGTTTTGTTTCTTGAATTCCACATATGAGTGAAATCATGGGATTTGTCTTTCTCTGACTGACTTATTTTGCTTAGCATAATAGTAGCTCCACCCACATCATGGCAATGGCAATATTTCTTTCCTTTTGATGGCTGAGTATTATTCCATTGTGTATATATACACACCACATCTTCTTTATCCATTCCTCAGTTGATGGATGTTTGGGCTCTTTACATGGTTTGGCTGTTGTTGATAATGCTTCTATAAACATCGGAGTTCATGTTTGAATCTATATTTTTGTATTCTTTGGGTAAATACATAGTAGTGCAATTGCTGGGTTATAGGGTAGTTCTATTTTTAACTTTTTGAGGAACCTCCATACTGTTCTCCAGAATGGCTGCACCACTTTGCATTCCCACCAACGGTGTGAGAAGGTTCCCTTTTCTCTGCATCCTTGCCAAGATCTGTTGTTTCTTGAGTTGTTAATTTTAGCCATTCTGACCGATATGAGGTGGTATCTCATTGTGGTTTTGATTTGTATTTCCCTGATGCTAAGTAATATTGAGCATATTTTTCACATGCCCGTTAGCTATCTGGATGTCTTCTTTGGAGAAATGTCTTTTCATGTCTTCTGCCCATTTCTTAGTTGGATTATTTGTTATTTGGGTGTCAAATTTGATAAGTTCTTTCTATATTTTGGATACTAACTCTTTATCCTATGTATCATTTGTAAATACCTTCTCCTGTTCCTTAGGCTGCCTTTTAGTTTTGTTGATTTTTTCTTGTGCTGTGTAGAAGCTTTTTATCTTGATGAGGTCCTAATAGTTCAGTTTTACTTTTGTTTTCCTTGTCTCTGGAGAATTTGCTCTGGCCAAGGTAAAAGTGGCTACTGCCTGTATTCTCCTCTAGGATTTTGATAATTTCCTGTCTCACATTTAGGTCTTTCATCCATTTTGAATTTATTTTTTTGTATGGTGTATGAAAGTGGTTAAGTTTCATTCTTCTGCATGTGGCTGTTCCGTTTTCCCAACATCATTTGTTGAAGAGACTCTTTTTTCCTACTGGATTTTGTTTCCTGGTTTGTCGAAGCTGAGTCGACCATATAGTTGTGGGTCCATTTCTGGGTTTTCTATGCTGTTGCACTGATCTATGTGTCTGTTTTTTTGCCAGTACCAAACTGTCTTGATGACTACAACTTTGTAATATAGCTTGAAGGCCAAATTGTAATCCCCCTAGCTTTGCTTTTCTTTCAGGGTTGTTTGGGCTATTTGGGGACTTCTGTAGTTCCACACAAACTTTAAGATTATTTGTTCTAGCTCTGTGAGAAATGCTGTTGATATTTTGATAGGGATTACATTAAGTGTGTAGATTGCTCTGGATAGCATAGACATTTTAACAATGTTTGTTCTTCTAAGCCATGAGCATGGAATGTTTTTCCATTTCTTTGCATGCCCTTCAATTTCTTTCATAAGTGTTCTGTAGTTTTCAGAGCACAGATCTTTTACCTCTTTGGTTAGATATGTTCCTAGATATCTTATTGTTTTTGTTTATAAGTGGGATCAATTTCTTGATTTTTTTCCTTCTGCTTCGATATAAAGAAATGCAATAGATTTCTGTATGTTGATTTTTTAAAAAAAATTTTATTTATTTATTTCTCAGAGTGAGCACAGTCAGACAGAGTGGCAGGCAGAGGCAGAGGGAGAAGCAGGCTCCCCGCTGAGCAAGGCGCCCTATGCGGGACTCGATCCCAGGATGCTGGGATCATGACTTGAGCCAAAGGCAGCCACTTAACCAACTGAGCCACCCAGGCATCCCCTGTATGTTGATTTTATATTGAAAGTTTGATTTCTTCCTTGCTGACTTGGATGCCTTTTATTTCTTTTCGTTGTCTTATTGCTAAGGCTAAGACTTCCAATACTATGTTAAATAAGTAATGTGGACATCCCTGTTTTGTTCCTGACTATGAAAGAAAAGTTCTCAGTTTTTCCCCATTGAGGATGACATTAGCTGTGGGTCTTTTGTACGCAGCGTTTATAATGTTGAAGTATGTTCCATCTGTCCCTACTTTGTTTATCAAGAATTTATGCTATATTTTTTTCGACTGCTTTTTCTGCATCTATTGAGAAGATCATATAGTCCTTTTATTAATGTGGTATATCATGTTGATTGACTTGTGAATATTGAGCCACCCCTGAAGTCCAGGAATAAATCCCACTCGATGGTGGTGAATGATTCTTTTCATGTACTTGAATTCAATTTGCTAGTAGCTTGTTGAGAATTTTTGCATCCATGTTCATCAGGGACATTGGCCTGTAATTCTCCCTTTTAATGGGGTCTTTCTCTAGTTTTGGAATCAGGGTAATACTGGCTTCATAGAATGAGTTTGGCGGGATGCCTGGGTGGCTCAGTGGGTTAAAGCCTCTGCCTTTGGCTCGGGTCATGATCCCGGGGTCCTGGGATCAGGCCCCGCATGGGGTTCTCTGCCAGGCGGGGAGCCTGCTTCCTCCTCTCTCTCTGCCTGCCTCTCTGCCTACTTGTGATCTCTGTCAAATAAATAAATAAAATCTTAAAAAAAAGAAAGAGTTTGGCTTCCATTTCTATTTTTGGAACAGTTTGAGAATTATAGATATTAACTCTTCTTTAAATGTCTGATAGAGGGGCACCTGGGTGGCTCAGTGGGTTAAAGCCTCTGCCTTCGGCTCAGGTCATGATCTCAGGGTCCTGGGATCGAGCCCTGCATCAGGCTCTCTGCTCAGCAGGGAGCCTGCTTCCTCCTCTCTCTCTGCCTGCCTTTCTGCCTACTTGTGATCTCTGTCAAATAAATAAATAAAATCTTTTAAAAAAATAATAAATGTCTGATAGAATCCCCCTGGGAAGCCAGCTGACCAAGAACTATCAGGAATTTTTAAAGCATCATGAAAATCATTCTAGAAAAATAAAAGGGAGTATTTCTTTGTCAAATTAATAGTAGATGCCGTGGGACTCAATTCTTATGGCTGGTGAAAAAGATTAAAACAGATTTTTTTCCGGATGGAATTTAAATAGATAATAGTAATGGTAATGGTCATCAGATGAATTTTGTATAGTAGTTAGATCAGGCTGGTCACTCTGTGGCAACAAATAATTGCCCAAATCCCAGTAATTTTAAACACCAAAGGCTTATTTTTTTTGCTTATAATACAAGTTTATAATGTGTTAGAGGGTGGAAGTGTGGGTGTTTCTTTACATTGACCTTCCTCAAGTACATAGATGGAAGGAAGCACTAGCTAGCTCTGTGATTCTACATTTGTTAAAGCAGAAGAAAAATGACAACTTGCAAACTACCTCTCAACAATTGTGTGTATGTATGTGTGTATGAAAGTGGCAAGTTGACTCCAAGATGTATATGAATCAGAGACCTGTATCCCTGAAACCAATAATACATTATATGTTAGTTAAGTGAATTTAAATAAAAAAAATACGAAAAATACAAAGGGTATAATATCAAGACAGTTCTTTGAAAAAGGATAAAGTTATATACTTCTTCTACTAGACATAAAGACTAATTAAAAACTATACTAATGAAAACATATAATGCTGATACAAGTACAGGTAAATTAGAATTGAAGACCTGATTTATGGCAAAATTTGGCATTATAGAGCAATCGGCAAGGAATATCCTTTTCAACTAATTGGTTGGCATATGGAAAAATGTAAGCTTGATCCCTACCTCACAACATGCATAAAATCAATTTTAGTTTTTTTCTTCTACTTCTCCTTTTTTTTTCTTTTTGCTGAACAAAAATTGATTTTGTCTATAGTGTGAGGTAATGGTCAAGTTTAATAGGGTGTTACCAGAGTGTAGAACATTGATCAAGTTTGATAGAATATTGTCAGACCCCAGAAATCTTCCTTGTGCATCCTCCCAATCATTACTGCTTCCTCCCCGCCCCGCCACCAAATGACCACCATCCTGACTTTTAAGACTATATATTAGTTTTGCTTATTTTTGTACATTACAAATAAACAGAAGTTATAGAAGATATTCTAATGTACATTGCTTCTTTCTCCTGACATGTTTGTGAGATTATTTTGTGTAGTTGCATACACAAAATAATATATTTTGTGCTATATTTCATTTATTTTCATTACCAGATAGTATTTCATGATATGAATAGCCTACAGTTTATCCATTGTCTTTTTTTAAATTTAATTTAAAAATTTTCAGTGTTCCAAAATTCATTGTTTATGCACCACACCCAGTGTCTTGTTAAAAATGTAAATTGTTTCTAGTTTAATTGCTATGTCTGTGTTCCTTGGTACTTTCATGCACACATTTCTGTTAATTATATGTCTAGAAACAGGACCAGATGCATAATTTGTGAGGCCCAGTGCAAAATGATAATGTGCAGTCATTTGTTTAACATTTATTAAGAATTTCAAGTCAGTTGCAATAGAACTTTATACTAAGCATAGTGCCCTTCTAAGATCAAGGCCCTTACGCAGTTGCACAGATTATATGCCCATAAAACTACTAGGATTTGGGGAATTATTTACTGCTGCAGTATTACTCATAGGGGAATCTAGGGGTGAAATTGTTAGTTTATAGGTTGTGCATAAATTCAACTTTAGGATTAAATGACATATTATTTTCCAAAGTGTACCAATTTACAGTATTGCCAGCAGTGTATAAGAATTTCTGTTGTTCCACATTGTTGACAGCATTATAAGCCTTATTAATATGTTACTCTTATGTAGGTGTGATTATATCTCATTTATTTTATCGTGCCTTTCCTTGCATTTTATTATCTTTTCAAATGTTTATTATCCATTTGAGTATCCTGGTAAATCCCTATTTAAGATTCTTGCCCATATGTTTATATTTGTTTGGCAGTGTCAATTAGGAAAATTACAGAATGAACAATAGGTAAAATATATACATTTTGTTTGTCTCTTATCAGCTTTAATTATGTTATTAAAAAGTGATTTACTTCCTGGTGATATGGGAGCCTAAATTAGAATCAATGAATATTATTGTATTTACATGTTGTACTTTTGGTATTTAGTATTTATTTTGGGCTTCTTTCTTGTTCCTAAGAGGAAACAATAAATACAAAAGCCCTGAAGGCAGAGGTGTGATTGTCTGTTTTGGGGAAGCAAGAAGGTCACTGTAGCTAGAGAATGGAGAAGAGTGTGGTAGGAGATGAGATCAGATAGGTAGTTGAGTGAGATACTGTAGGGTCTTAAAGATTATTAAAAAGACATTTGTTTTTACCTGAAAAAATCCTGGAAATTGCTGGGAGGTTTTAACAGAAGTCTCATGATCAGATTTAAGTTTTGAATGGATCACTCTGGTTCCTCTTTTGAGAATATAAAGTAGGGGTGTAGAGATAGAATTAGAAAGAAAAAATTAAGAGGTTATTATAAAAACCCATGGGAGATATAATTGTAGTCTGGATTAGGGTGGTAGCACAGTAAGTGGAGAGATGTGGTTGGATTGAGCATATAGATTGAATAATAAAAATTATTTTATATTTACTCATGTAGTCACCATTTCTAATGCTCTTCATTCTTTGTGTAGGTCCGAATTTCTCTATGGTATCATTTTCCTTTTGCCTGATGGACTTCCTCTTTTTTTATTTTAATTTTTTTTGAAGTGTAGTTGACATATAATAATATGTTGTTTTTGGGTGTACAACTTAGTGATTTGACAATTATATATGTTATGAAATGCTCACTACCATAAGTCTAGTTAACATCTGTCATCAAATAGATTTATTACAATATTATTGACTATATTCCCTATGCTATACGTTTCAGCCCCATGACTGATTTATCTTAAAACTAGAAGTTTGGGGGGGCACCTGGGTGGCTCAGTCATTAAATGTGTGCCTTCAGCTCAGGTCATGATCCCAGGTCCTAGGTTTGAGCCAGTCAACCACACTGGTTCTCTGCTCAGTGGGAGGACTGCTTCTCTCTCTCCCACTCCCCCTGCTTGTGTTCCCTCTCTCACTGTGTTTCTCTCTGTTGAATAAATAAAATCTTAAAAAAAAACACACAAAAAAGTGTGTTTGGTGACTCATTGGGTCAAAGCCTCTTCCTTCGGCTTGGGTTATGATCCCAGGGTCCTAGAATCGAGGCCCACGTCAGGCTATCTGCTCAGCAAGGAGCCTGCTTCCCTTCCTCTCTCTCTGCCTGCTTATGATCTCTGTCAAATAAATAAAATCTTTTTAAAAAACCTCCCAAATTAGAACTTTGTGTGTCTTTATCTCCTTTACCTATTTTGCCCATCTCCTGTCCCTTTCCCCTCTCCCCTCTGGTGAATACGGGTTTGTTCTCTGTAACTGTGACTCTATTTCTGGTTGTTGGGTTTTTTTGTTGTTGTTTTTGTGGTTGTGTTTTTGACTTGTTTGTTCATTTTGCCTTTTTTTTTTTTAGATACCACATATAAATGAAGTCATGTGGTATTCATCCTTTTCTGTCTGATTTATTTCACTTAGCATAATATCCTCTAGGTATATTGTCTCAAATGGCAAGATTTCACTCTTTGTCATGGCTGAGTAATATTCCTTCTTTATCCATTCATCTGTGGATGAAGCTGTGCATTCCATATTTTGGATATTGTATATAATGCTGTAATAAATGTAGGGGTGCATATATATCTTTCTGAATTGGTGTTTCTGTTTTTTCTGTTTTTTTTTTTTTAACATTTTATTTATTTTGAGAGAGAAAGAACATATGAGCCAGGGGAGGGGCAGAGAAGTAGACTCCCTACTAAGCAGGGAGCCTGATGTGGGACTGGATCCCAGGACTTTGGGATCATGACTGAACTGAAGGCAGATGTTTAACTGATTGAGCCACCCAGGAACCCTGTTTTTGTTTTCTTTGGACACTCAGAAGTGAATTTTTGGGTTGTATGGTATTTCTATTTTTAATTTTTTGAGAAACCTCATACTGTTTACCATAATGTCTACATCAGTTTACCTTCCCACCAACATTGCACAAGAGTTCTCTTTCTCTACATCCTCACTAACACTTGTTATTTCCTGTCTTTTTGATACTAGCCATTCTGACTGGTATAGGTGATATCTCACTGTGGTTTTCATTTGCATTTTTCCTGATGATTAGTGATGTGGAGTATCTTTTAATGTGTCTGCTGGCCATCTGTATGTCTTCTTTGGAAGAATGTTTATTTGGTTCCTCTGCCCATTTTTTAGTTGGATTATTTGGGGGGATGGTTTTGGGTGTTGAGTTGTATGAATTCTTCACATATTTTTTATACTAACCATTTATTGGATATATCATTTGTAAGTATCTTTTCCTATTCAGAAGGTTGCCTTTTTGTTTTGATGATGCTGTCCTCCTCCATGGAAAAGCTTTTTAGCTTTTTAGTTTGATATAGCCCCACTTTTTTTTTTTTTTTTTTGCTTTTATTTTCCTGCCTGAGGTGACAGATCCAGAAAAATACTGCTAAGTCCTATGTCCAAGCGTCTACTGCCTGTTTTGTTTTAGGAATTTTATGGTCTTAGGTATTATATTAAGTCTTGAGTCCATTTTTAAAAAAGATTTATTTATTTATTTTAGAGAGAGAGAGACAGAGCACAGTGGGGAGGGGCAGAGGGAGAGCTAGAAAGAGAGCATAAAACAGATTCTGTGTTGAGTGCAGAGGCAGACTAAGGACTGATCCCATGACCTCAAGATCACGACTTGAGCTGAAACCAAGAGTTGGACTCTCAACCAGCTGTCTACCAGGTGCCCCAGTCTTGAACACATTTTGAGTTTATTTTTGTGTATGGTTTAAGAAAGTGGTCCAGTTTCATTCTTTTTTTTTTTTATAAATATTAAATCTTTTTTTTTAAGATTTTTTATTTATTTATGTGATAGAGAGAGAGAGATCACAAGTAGGCAGAGAGGCAGGCAGAGAGAGAGAGGGAAGCAGGCTCCCCACTCTGCAGAGAGCCCGATGCGGGACTCAATCCCAGGACCCTGTGATCACGACCTGAGCCAAAGGCAGAGGCTTTAACCCACTGAGCCACCCAGGCGCCCCTGGCTTTTTTTTTTTTTTTTTTT
>ML104280.1:0-36037 GCA_003697995.1 Taxidea taxus jeffersonii | reverse complement strand
TTTTTTTAAAGATTTTATTTATTTATTTGACAGACAGAGATCACAAGCAGGCAGAGAGGCAGGCAGAGAGAGAGGAGGAAGCAGGCTTCCAGCTGAGCAGAGAGCCCGATGCAGGGCTCTATCCCAGGACCTGGGAACATGACCTGAGCAGAAGGCAGAAGCTTTAACCCACTGAGCCACCCAGGCGCCTCTCCGTTGGCTTTTTTAAGATTGTGTCTCTGTCTCTGGTTTTAAGGGTCACTGTCCTTTATTGCCTTTTCTAATGCCTTGAAAAGCTGTTGTTCTACTTCTTTTGCTTAGAGTTTTAGTTGTTTCCATTTAGAGATCAAATCTGGGCTCTGTTACTCCTTCTTGTTTGGAGGGGGACATCTTTCAGGATTTTGCATATATTGTTGACTATTGAACAACAAAAGTTTGAATGGCACAGGTGCACTTTTTTTGGATAAATACAGTACTATAAATATATTTTCTCTTCATTATGATTTTTAAAATAATATTTTCTTTTATCTAGTTTATTTTATTGTCATAATATAATCTATAATATATATAAATGTTAATTGTTTATATTATCAGTAATGCTTCCAGTCAACAGTAGGCTATTAGTAGCTAAGTTTTTGGAGAGTCAAAAGTTATATGTGGATTCTTGACTACATGGAAGCTTGCTGCCTCAAACCTTGCGTTGTTCAAGGGCAAACTGTATTTTGAAGATACATTTGTTAGGATTTTTCTCTAATGACAATTTTATATATTTCTTTTTTTTTTTTAAGATTTCATTTATTTATTTGACATAGAGAGGTCACAGGCAGGCAGAGAGAAGGTTGCGGGGGGTATGTAGGCTCCCTGCTGAGCAGAGAGCCCAATGTGGGGCTCAATCCCAGGGCCCTGAGATCATGACCCAAGGTGAAGGCAGAGGCCTAACCTACTGAGCCACCCAAGCGCCCCTGTTTAATGAGTTTTGACGAATGTATACACCTGTATACTTTTCTTAATAGAAAAGAGAGAGAGAAATGTATATAGGTATGTACATTTATTAAATGTATTACCGGGACGCCTGGGTGGCTCAGTAGGTTAAGCTGCTGCCTTCGGCTCGGGCCATGATCCCAGGGTTCTGGGATCGAGTCCCATATGGGCTCTCTGCTCGGTAGGGAGCCTGCTTCTCCCCTCCCCTCTCTGTCTGCCTCTCTGCCTACTTGTGTGATCTCTGCCTGTCAAAAAAAAAAAAAAAATGTATTACCACTGCTACCATCAAGATACAAAAGCATAGGGGCTCCTGGGTGGCTCAGTGGGTTAAGCATCTGCCTTCGGCTCAGGTCATGTTCCCAGCCCCGAATCAGGCTCTCTGCTCAGCAGGGAGCCTGCTTCCCCCTCTCTCTCTGCCTGCATGTCTGCCACTTGTGATATCTATCTGTCTCAAATAAATAAATAAAATATTAAAAAAAGATACAAAAACATAGAATATTTCCATTATCCCAGAAAGTTTCCTCATATCCTTTCTAGTCAATACCATCTCTATTCAGAGGCAATTATTACTTTGGTTTTTATAACCATAGATTGGTTTTGCCTATTCTTGATCTTTTCATAATAAAATTAAAGATAAATACTCATTTGCACGTAGCTTCTTTAACTCAGTAGTGTTTAAGATTCATATATGTTAGTGCATATCAGTTATTTTTTTCATTGTGTGAATATATCACAATTTGTTTATCCACTCTTACTGATGGAAATTTGAATCATTCTTAGTTTCTTGCTATTGTAAATCTGCTGTGAACATTGTTTATCTTTTCTGGATATACACTTTAATTATCTTGGGTATATCTCAAAGAACAGAATTGCTCAGTTATAGGCAGGGTGACCAGCCATCTCTGTATGCTTGAGACTGTCCTCACTTTAGAATGGAAAGCCTCACATCTCTGGAAATCCTTTAGTCTCCCTACTTATAATGTAAGTGGATGTTTATTTCATAAGAAGTTTCCAAATGGTTTTACATGGTGATTGTAACATTTTATACCCCTATTGGAAGCCTACATGTTTCAGACATTTTGTGTGAATGGGAATACCATGGTGAATAAGATGGACAAAGTCCCTCCCCTCATGAAACATATGTTCTGGTACAGTAGATAAACACTGAATATATCATTATAAGTGGGTTGCATGAAAATCTCTTGTAAGCTATTATGTTTACATGCACTGTTCTTTTTAGTGTGTTTAAGAATATATTTGCAGAATAGACTTAAGAAACACATCTCCTCCCTGATCTAACAGGAACACCACAATTAAATCAGAAAGTTTTAGTTCAGTATCAAATGTATGAAATTGAAGTACAACTATGTTCTCAGTATTGGACCTGGCTCATTCACAAGAACTTCCAATATAATTGTCCAGGCTTCCCGGGGTTTAGGGGAAACAGAAAACATTTATGGCTGCTGATTTCTTTTGCTCAAGGGTCCTTCTCTTTAGATTCCTTCCTGATTTACAAATTAGAGTAGAGAGTCATCAATCACTATTGTTTCTTCTATTAAAAAGGCTACAGGAAGTTAACTAAGAACCTCCACACATTTTTATTATTTTTACCTTGTATTTTCAACTTGCTTTTTTTGCATAGTGCCTGCAAGTTTTCTGTTTATCCAGATGGTACTCAGCAAATAAATCCTTTATGTTGTATCAAGAACATCACTATCCACATATATCATATTATTTGTATCCCAAATTTAAAACATTTTATCTGACAATACTTTTTTATTTGAATTTTGATCTAAGTCCAATTATATGCAGACATTTTTTCCCCCTGATATTTTGACTTAGAAAGAGTTTTGAGGTGACCTGATAGCTAAAAATCACAACCTACTGAAAAGGATTCCACAACATGAGTTCACTGATTTTTCTTCTGTGAACTTTGAGATTGTTTGAGGCTTATAAAAATTCTCATGTCAACAAAAGAGTGGAAAATGTTTTGTATCTCAGGTAGAAGTATTTTCCCAACTGATGAGGAAATGATAAACTCACTGAAGCTTTGTTGCTGCCTAGAAACTAGTTCCTGGTTTCTGTGTAAGCAAGAACTATGTTTTGAGAAAGTACTTATTATAGTGCCTTGTATATAGTAGGGTCTTTATACAATGGTTTCTTGCTTTGCATCTTTACTAATTTCCTATTTATGCTGTAATAAATTACACAAATTTAGTGGCTTAAAACAACACAAAATAATTTTCTTATAATTCTGAATGTTAGAAATCTAGAATTAGTTTTGCTGGGCTAAAGTCATGGGAAAAACAGCCTACCGGAGGTTCTGAGGAAGAGTATCCATTTCCTTGCCTTCTTAATGGTCATCTTTATTCCTGGTTTATGGTCTCTTCCTTCATCTTCAGAGTGCAGCACTCCAGTCTCTTTGCTTCCATCACCCTTGTGACTTTTCTGACTCTCATTCCTCCTGTTTCTTTTTATAAGGACTACTATGTTTACATTGGGCCTACTGGGTAACCCAGGATAATTTCCCATCTCAAGATCTTTCATTTAATCACATCTGCAAAGTTCTTTTTGCCACGTAAGGTAAGATTTATAGGTTGTGCTTACTTGGGCATGAGTGTTTTTGAGGGACCATTATTCAGTTAGTCCACCACAGCAACCAGCGTACAGCTTTGTACATTGTAAGTACTTAATGTGTGTTGCTGAATTGCTTGTTATATAAATGTTAATAAGCTTTTGGCTGGATATAATGTTTTTTTTTTTTTTTCCCTAAAGAAGCCTCAGAACCAGCTCTCTTCACCTGTATTCTCTAAAGGACTTTTGTGTCAATGTCTTGTCTTCTCCAAGGAGGTTTTACTTACATTTGATTCATTTAAATTCAGATCAATAAATATAATAGAAACTTCATAGCATCTTTGTGTTTGTGAAAATAAATGAGAGGAGTGAGGGAGTATATGGGAATTCTCTGTATTTCTTATTTTCTGAAAACCTGAAATTGTTCTAAAAAAGAAAATTTGCCATGATAAAACAAATAAACACAGTTACTTAAATTATTAAAAAAAATAAAAGAAAACAAAATTTGCTAATTGAGAAAATTAGACAACGACTGTAGAATACTTAGTGTAGTTCTGACATATATTACTGGTCAGCTATGATTTGTATTTCTCAAAAACCTCTCTCTTTCTGTTAAGCATGGTTTCCCGTCCAGATTAGTGCTTATCTTATGAAGTCCTATAACATTTAATTGTCTGTATAATATAATTTATTATTTTACAGATTCATAGAATGCTTGAGTTGTAAGGAATCTTAAAAGTCAATAGTTATAATTCCTTTAATTTCAGAAGAGGAAACTGAAGTATAGAGAAGTCCAATAATTTGTTCAAGTTCATACATACATATTATTTTTTCTGTTTATTAATAAACTGTAAGGCTATTTGATTTATTGAAATCATTTTGTTCTTTGAAATTTTCAAGTGAAATATCAGTAGTTGTTAATCCTAAAACATGTAACAATGGAATTAAAATATTATTAGACATAATTTATTATGCAAGTTTCAATCCTTTTCTCCAAATGGCTTTTCAATTAAGGCAAAGGTAGTATTCTGTTTCAGTCCTAGGATAGATCCTCAAGTTTTGACCAATGAGAATGAAACATATTTGTAATTTTTTTTACAAACTTTTAATTTTATTTTATTATTATTTTGTTTTTAGAGAGGGAGAGGGAGAGAAAAAGGCAGAGGGAAAGGGAGAGAGAATCTAAGCAGGTTCCATGCCTGGTGGGAGCCTCATGCATGGCTCAGTTTCATAACTCTGAAATCATGACCTGAGCCAAAATCAAGAATCAGACGCTTAACTGACTGAGCTAACCAGGCTCCCCTTACATATATTTAAAAAAAAAATTCTGTTTGACCCTTTTTTTCTTTAAAAATGTTATGATACCTTAACATAAAATAAGATTTTTGATCTCTAATATGGGCAATCAATTGAACTAATAAAATTTAAACAAAAAAAAACCACTCATGATTTAGTAAGATTTTTTCCTTTATGCTAATTTTTTGTTTATTTTCCATGCCACATGAAATCCAAGTGGTTTGAAGTGCCTAAAAAAATACTTTTGAATATGAACTAAAAGAAAAGATAAACATGGATTTAAAAAATTAGGCCAGATATTTTACTTAGTTTAAGTCAAAGTTTAAGTTTAAGACGGTAAGACTTGATCAAATCAAGAATATTTCCTTACCAGTTGCACCTTCAGAGCTGATTAGTTCTGTCAGCTTTTTTATTAATGGAAATACCTTTAATGGGCATGTATTTTTCAGTACTATGTATTTTTATCTCCCCATCTAATTTTCAAGAAGGTACAAATTCTTGCTTTCTAATACCTCTTTCCATGATTTGATCTCTAAGGAGATTTGTCAGCCTCTTTCTAGGCTCATGCAATTCATTTCTCCTCCCCTTTTAAAAAATTTATTTATTTATTTATTTGAGAGAGACAGAGAGTGTGAGCGAGCATGAGTTGGTGGGAGGGGTAGAGGGAGAGGGAGAAGCAAACTCCTTGCTCAGCAGGGAGCCCCATGTGGAGCTCAATCCCAGAACCCTGGGAACATGACCTGAGCTAAAGGCAGATGCTTAACTGAGTGAGTCACTCAGGTACCCCTCACCTCTCCTCCTTATTGGTTTTACTGTCATACTCTTAAAAGTATGTTTTTGTTATTAATAAAGCCTATCATGTATTTGACTTATCTAATCTTGAACCTATTGATATTTCTAGCAACTCTTCTTCATCATTATCCAGCAGTCTCCATATTTGATTAGTTACAAAGCTATATTAATTACTTAATTATTTAATTATATAATGAATTAGACTTTAATATAATTATATAACTAATTAGTCTTTAATAAAGACTTAAGTAACTTTCATGTTCATCCTTTGATCCCTATCCTCTTTTGTTCCTTCTTTAGTTATGGTATTCATCTGTTTTCTTCAGGAGAATTTAATAATAGCCTTCTGGGTATTTTCCAAACTATTAGTTTCTTCTCCCTGGCAGTGTATCCTTTGTATCCTCTGGAGTAATCTGTTTAAAACATGGATTTGCTCATGTCCTTCCTGTCCTTATGTCATTTTTATCGTAATGATAGGTACTATTTATTGAGCATTTTTTTTGTGTGTGTATGTGTCAAGCACCGTGCTAGATGCATTATAAACATTGCCTTTAATCCTCATGTCAAATTTACAAGATTCGTTATCCTTGTTAACACATGGAAAAACTTAAGGCTTCTGGTGTTTAAATAAACTTATTGGTGGATATGGGCTCAGGATCTAAAGCTTTCTTCTGTCCATGCAGTTTATTACCAGTAGGATAAAAATATGAGTACTTTCATGATTGAACTCCTATCTTTCTTGTTAGCATCTTCTGCTACTTCTGCTGCTGACTTTATTGAGCCATACACATCAATATTAAGCTTGTCATTCTTTCAATACGTTTACTGAATACCTATTTAGAGATCGGGCCAGGGATTGTTTTGGGTGCTAGCTATAACAAGATGAATAAGCTACAGTGGTAGAGGATATAGGTATGAACCAATAAATAACATGGCATAGTGCATACAATTACAAGAATATGTGTAAGTAATAGGGATAGTATAGAGGAGGAAGTAGAGGTGGGCCAAGAGAAACTTCACAGAAGAATGAGATTTGATCTTAGTCATGAAGGACAAACCACAGTTCTCAGGCATTTCCTTATTTGGAAGTGGGGAAGGGTTAGGAGAATGGAAATTTTTGGGAGAGAGGAAAGGTTGTCATTAGGCTGGGAGAAGGAGGCTGGCATAAGGAACCAGACTCTGCTGCTCAGAATGGCTCTCTGAGTGGTAACTAGCGCCACGTCTGGCTCACACTTGCCATTTTAGTAGTGTGTATGTTCTGGTGAAAAAAATACTCGCATGGCAGTCCTGAGCATACTTTATTTTTCTTCAAGACTGCTATTTTTCCTCAAATTATTTATCTTTGATTCCATATTGTATATTTTTGATTTATTATCTGTATTTTCCTACTGGAATGGTGAATGCCAGTATTTTGCGTGTCTTGTTTATTGCTGTGTACCTAGTACCCGGAATACTGCCTAACAGGTAGTAGATACACAAAAAAATTATTAAATAAATTCCTGCTTTTTAAAAAAGATTTTATTCATTTATTTGACAGACAGAGATCACAAGTAGGCAGAGAGACAGGCAGAGAGAGAGAGGGGGAAGCAGCCTCCTTGCTGAGCAGAGAGCCCGACACAGGACTCGATCTCAGGACCCTGAGATCATGACCTGAGCTGAAGGCAGAGGCTAAACTCACTGAGCCATCCAGGTGTCCCAAATTATTGTTGAATGGATGATTTTTAAGCCACTCAAGTAGGTGTTTTAAAGATCACTTGGGATACATACTGACTATTTGATAAAGATATAATTTAGTGTATACTTTGTGCATTAAAAGTATTTAACTCCGTGGAACAAGTGGTTGAAAGCATGGGTTTTCCAGTTGGGTCTTCTTGGGTTCTGATTCTGGCTTTAAACTTCCCATGAATGGGTCCTTCTGCAGGTTACCTGAACTTCTACACCTTTTTATAAACTGGAGAATAATTATAGTACTTATTTCATGGTGTTGCTCTGAGGACTAAATGAGATAGTATATTAAAGTGCTTAGCACACTCACTGACACATAATTGGTGTGCAGTAACAATAGCTATTTTTTCAAATATATCTATATTTGGCATATAGATATAAAAATATATAAATTATATATATAAATATATATGTATTTGTCAAATATCTATGAGCACTAGGAAATGGGTCAAGAGTTATGGAATATGTCAGTTGGCAATATTCCATGAAGATAAGTTTCATGATGGATATTTTTGTATAAAAGTATTGATCCAAGTGTTAGAAAATAAATAATTTTCTCATGATATAAATGGCATGGGCTGTTTAGAAACAACCTTTCCATTCATAACTCAGCAAGTTTGAAGAACTGTTTTGTAATTTCACTGTCAGGTTGACTATAAAGCAATTTTAGACTTCCATTTTTAAAAATATGTAAGCTTGTCCAGTGAAGCCTTATCTCGGTAGCATATTTTTCAGATATTCAGTGTAGAGTCTAAATTAGTATCTAACTCAAAATTGCTATGGAAAATGAACATCATACTGGATTTGCAAACACATTAGTCTCATTTAGTTTTTAATGTTTCACATGTGTTGAGTACAGTTACTCACCTCATGCTCATTCCAGACCAAATATTAATTAATAAAAAATTAACTTTATTATTCTCTTCCTACATCTTTAAGGAGAATGTTTATTTTTGAAGATTTCTCTATACCTACAGAATCTTGCCAGAATGATCTTTTTAAAGCATATATGTGCTAACGCCCCCACTAAAACCTTTCAATGCATCCCCTGTTATTCGTAAATGAAGTGCATGATTCTTGGCATGATATTTTGTACCTCTATGGTCTGGTCCTCATCAGCCTTGATTTCATTAGTGCTCTTCACTCATACGTTGTCTTGCTTGTGGTTCCCTGAGAGATCCATTACTTTTGCTTTTTACCTTCATTGGCTATATTGTTTTATCCATCTAGATGCTCTTTCTCTCCTCTGAATGCCTAGGACGCTTTTACTTATTTTTCAAGGCATTTCAATTTTCATATTTTGAAGCCCTTTTTAAATTTCCTGGTGAAAAGTGCTTTTATCTTTGTGTAGAGATGTTTTACACGTTATTCTTATAACACTTTTCATAATAGGTAGCATTATTCTTTATATCTTCAAAACTATGTATTAGTTTTTTTTCTGTGGATTAGTTATTTTATTTTAAATAGAGTTATTTAATACATATTTAAACTTTAGTAATGTTTCTTTCTGTTGCTCAGCTTTATTTTCACATGCCCTTGGTTTTACTGTGCCTGAGTTTTGGATAGGAGTCACTCTCTACTGGTAAGCCTAGATTAATTGAATTTTGAAGCACATCTTGATTTTGTTTTTTTTTTAAAGATTTTATTTATTTATTTAACAGAGAGAGAGATCACAAGTAGGCAGAGAGAAAGAGGGAAGCAGGCTCCCCCCCGAGCAGAGAGCCTGATATGGGGCTCAATCCCAGGACTCTAAGATCACGACCCGAGCTGAAGGCAGAGGCTCAACCCACTGAGCCACACAGGTGCCCCCATATCTTGTTTTTTAAAAAGGGGGGGTAAATTAACAGGCCATGAATTCTCTAAGTAAGGCAGATTCTGTAGGCAGAAGACCTAGACATTTTATGGTAGTGAAAACCTGTGCAGATATGATTAATATGTGGTTAGGAACTTGGGCTTTGGGGTCAGAGAGGTCTGACTGAACACCTGTTCCACCACTTACTAGCTGTGTAAATTTGGGCAATTGCTAAGCCATCATTTCGGTTTTACAAACTTATTAATCTCTAAGACCTTGTAGAATGGGGATAATCATAATATCTATCTTAATATTTAATTCACGGTGCCTTGCACATAAGAAGTACTAAAAATGGGGCACCTGGGTGGCTCAGTTGGTTAAGCAACTGCCTTTGGCTCAGGTCATGATCCCAGAGCATGGGGATTGAGTCCCACATTGGGCTCCCAGCTCCATGAGGAGTCTGACTCTCCCTCTGACCTCCTCTCTCATGCTCTCTCTCACTGTCTCTCTCTCAAATAAATAAATAAAAATCTTTTTAAAAAAGCACTAAAAATGAGAATGATGATGACGATGATGTTAATGAAGAAGAAGAAGCAGAAGAAGAAGAAGAAGAAGAAGAAGAAGAGGAAGAAGAAGAAGAATCATCATCATCATCATTATCATCCAACTGTAGATCATGTGTTCATGTGTTCACTCCTCAGTGAATTAAGAGAGAAACATCGTATTGCAAGAACCAACTAGGACTTGGCATACAGGACTGGTAAGCTATTTGTTAGTAAAATAATGTGAGAGAATTATCTAAAGGAAAAAAAAAAGGAATATGGAACATTTGAGTTTGCTGTTTTTACTTTATAACAGGTTTGTTTTTGTGTAATGATGACACAGATATTCTGTTTGTTAGGTTTTCACTCATATAGTGGAAGTTTGTTGGCTTTTGTGGATCACCTGTCCATAAATGGTAATAAGATTTAGGTTTGAGAAGTCTGGTTTGTGATGAATTAAAGCACTATAATAATAAATCATTATCACAGTCTAGATATAGTCCAAGTCTAACAGAAGATGACAAGAAAGAAATAGAATCAACTCTGCTTGATTGCAGAGTAAGGTTATGTAATTTGTTTAAATAGTGTTAAAAATTTCTATAATTTGTAGGGTGAAATCCCAATAATTTTGCTGATTGAATTCTATTTTCCACTTACTTATCCTAATCAAACACTTTGACTCTCACTACTAAATCTTAATATAATTTGGCCTTCTAGAGAACATTAAAAAAGAAAAGTCAGTGGAAGACTTAATCAAGGAAGAAAGCCTGAATATTTTACTTTTCCTTTCTGTTCTGGCATGGGGAAGAATGTTAATTTATTCACTCACTGATTTTGTACTCCTTTCCAAATGTATGGTGTTCTCTTTTATGTCTATTGAATGTTATAGGTCCTATATATCTTTTTGTATTATTTTAATTTAAAATAGAACTTAATTGGATAAAATTTAACATTAGAGTGTAAGCGCCTTAAGACCACAGTTTTGGCTTTTTCACATGTATATTAGTACAGTGATTGTTAAATACATGTTTACTGATGGTTATATGAAGTTTTTGGCAAGTGTGTGGATGTGGAGGGTGAAGAGGAGATGAACCAAGGAAAATGCTCTCCTAAATTAGTGGATGTTGAGGTAAATTAGTACCTTTAATAATTATCATATTGGTGGTTTATAAATGTCCTGTTAAGAGGACATTAGTTAGATCTAATGTTGATGATTCATTTAGAATATTATCACCAAGCAATAGCAAAACAGAGTTAGATGGATGTAGACACTTAAATAGAATTGACACCCATAGCTTAATGTCTGTATTGTCTTATCTCATCTAAGAATGACAGGTATTGGCTATTTTTCTTTCTGTGAAATTTCAGCTTATATAAGAAACAAATAGTTTCAATGTAATATGCTAATACTTCTGTTTCAGATGAGTTGATTTAATAATAATGAATACTTTAAACAGAAAAAACCTGTATGTAACACAAGGTACCGACTATTTTCTTACACATTTCCATCTTTTTTTTTTTTTTTTAAGATTTAATTTATTTGACAGAGATCACAAGTACGCCAGAGAGGCAGACAGAGAGAGATTAAGGGAAGCAGACTCCCTGCTGAGCAGAGAGCCTGATGCGGGGCTTGATCCCAAGACCCCAGGATCATGACCCCAGTTGAAGGCAGAGGCTTTAACCCACTGAACCATCCAGGCGCCCCTCTTCTGCCCATTTTTTAATCAGATTTTTTCCCTACTGAGTTATATATTTTGGATATTAGCCCCTTATCAGCTATATGATTTGCAAACATATTCTCCTATTCTGTAGGTTACCTTTTAGTTTTGTTGATGATTTCCTTCACTGTACAGATGTTTTTTAGTTTGATGTAGTCCCACTTGTTTATTTTTGCTTTTGTTGCCTTTGCCTTTGGTGTCAAATCAAAAAATCATTGCCAAGACTGATGTCAGGGAGTTTACTCTGTATGTTTTCTTCTGGGAGTTTCATGGTTTCAAGTCTTTCATTCAAATCTTTAATTTACTTTAAATTGATTTTTTGTGTATGGATAGAGATAGTGGTCTAGTTTAATTCTTTTGTATGTGGCTACTCACTTTTCCCAGTACCATTTATTGAAGAGCTATCCCAGTGTATGTTCTTGACTCCTTGTTGTAAATATATGTATGAGTTTATTTCTGGGTCCTCTATTCTATTCCATTGATCAGTGTGTCTATGTTTATACTAAGACCATACTGTTTTCATGACCAGTGGCTTTGTAATATAGTTTGAAATCATGAAGCACATTGCCTCCAGCTTTTTCTTTCTCAAGATGACTAGTAGGTTTTTTTGTTTGCTTTTTTGTTGGTTGGTTGGTTCCAGACATAGTTTACTATTGTTTTTTCTACTTCTGTGAAAAATGCCTTTGGATTTTGATAGGATTACACTATATCTGTAGATTGCTTTGGATAGTATGCACATTTTAACAATATGAATTCTTCCAATCCATGAGCATGGAATATCTTTCTATTTATTTGTCTATTAAATTTTCAATTTCAATTTCTTTCATCATTGTCTTGCAGTTTTCACTGTACAGGCCTTTCACATCCTTAGTTGAATTTATTCCTAGGTATTATATTGTTTTTGGTGCAATTGTAAGTGGGATTATTTTCTTACTTTCTCTTTTTGATAGTTTGTTCCTAGCATATAGATATGGACTAGATTTTTGTATGTTGATTTTGTATCTTGCTGCTTTGCTGAATTTGTTGATTAGTTCTAATGGTTTTCTGGTGGAAGTATTAGGATTTTCTGTATATAATATTCATCTGCAAATAGCAACATTTTTACTTCTTCCTTGCCTAGATAGATGCCTTTCTTCTTATTGCCTAATTGCTCTGGCTAGAACTTCTAGTACTATGTTGCATAAAAATGGTGAGAGTAGGTATCTTTTTCTTATTCCTGATCTTAGAGGTAAAGTTTTCAGCTTCTCACTGTTGAGTAGGATGTTAGTAATGGACTTGTCATATATGTCCCTTAGTTATGTAGAGTTAGGGGCTCCTGGGTGGCTCAGTGGGCTAAAACCTCTGCCTTTGGCTTGGGTCATGATCCCAGGGTTCTGGGATCGAGCCCCACATTGGGCTCTCTGCTCAGCAGGGAGCCTGCTTCCTCTTCTCTCTGCCTGCTTCTCTGCCTACTTGTGATCTCCGTCTGTCAAATAAATAAATAAAATCATTAAAAAAATATGTAGAGTTATTTTCCCCCAAGCCAGTTTGTTAAGAGAGTTTTTATTACGAATGAATGTTGATGTTTGTCAAATGCTTTTTCTGCATCTATTGAGATGGTCATATAGTGTTCATATTTCATTTTGTGAATGTGGTGTATTATACCATTTGATTTGTGGATGTTGAATTATTCCTGGAATATTTGATTTGATCATGGTGTACACTCTTCTTAATGGATTATTGAATTGAATTTGCAGATGTTTGTTGAGAATTTTTGCATTTATGTTCATCAGGGATATTAGCCTATAATTTTCCTTTTCTGTGGTGTCCTTCTCTGGTCTTGATATCAGGGTAATACTGGCCTTGTAAAATGTGTATGGAAGCATTCCTACCTCTTCTGATTTTTGGAAGAGTTTGAGTTAATTGATATTAATTCTTCTTTAAATGTTTGATGTAATTCTCCAGAGAAGGCATCGTGTCCTAGGTGTTTCTTTGTTGGGAGGTTTTTGCTTACTGATTCAATCTCCTGTCTAATAATTAGTGTGTTCAGATTTTCTATTTCTTCATGATTCAGTCTTCGTTGGTTCTATATTTCTAGGTATTTATCCATTTCTTTTCTTTTTTTTTTTTAAAGATTTTATTTATTTATTTGACAGACAGAGATCACAAGTAGGAAGAGAGGCAGGCAGAGAGAGAGAGAGGGAATCAGGCTCCCTGCTGAGCAGAGAGCCTGATGCGGAGCTCGATCTCAGGACCTGAGCATGACCTGAGCCAAAGGCAGAGAGGCTTAACATACTGAACCACCCAGGCACCCTGGAATTTATCCATTTCTTAGTCTACTTTTTTTGGCTGATTGTTGATAGTAGTCTCTTATCTTTTTTATTTGTGTGGTATTTGTTGTTATGTCTCTTCTTTAACTTATGATTGTATTTATTTGAATCCTCTCTCTTGTTCTTGGTGAATCTAGGTAAAGGCTTGTTAATTTTATCTTTTCAAAGAATCGGCTCTTAGTTTCATTGATCTTTTTATTGTCTTTTTTCCCTCTCATTTATTTTCACTTTGATTTTTGTTATGTACTCCTTTCTACTGTCTTCTGCCTAGTTTGTTCTTTTTTGGGGGGGTTTCCTTTTTTATTTAAATTCAATTAATTAACATATAGTGTATTACTAGTTTTAGAGGTAGAGTTCAGTGATTCATCAGTTGCATAGAACACCTAGTGCTCATTCCATCAAGTGCCCCCTTAATGCCCATCATCCACCCATCACCCATCCTCCCCTTCTCCCCTCCAGCAACCCACAGTTTGTTTCCTATGCTTAAAAGTCTCTTATGGTTTGTCTCCCTCTCTGGTTATATACTGTTTTATTTTTCTCTGGTTTGTTTCTTTTCTCTCTCTCTCTCTTTTTATTTTTTTTAAGATTTTTAAAATTTATTTGACACAGAGAGAAATCACAAGTAGGAAGAGAGGCAGGCAGAGAGAGAGAGGGGGAAGCAGGCCCCCTGCTAAGCAGAGAGCCCGATGTGTGGCTCGATCCCAGGACCCTGAGATCATGACCTGAGCTGAAGGCAGAGGCTTAACCCACTGAGCCACTCAGGCACCCCATGGGTTTGTTTCTTTTACTAACCAGAATTATGCTGTATGTATTGTTCTTTGATGTGCTTCTTGGAGATGTTCTCAGCCAAGCATACTCCTTTTATCCATTATATATTCCACAGAATTAGTGTCACTGTTTGGGTTGCTTCATTCTGCTGTTTTAATTATGCCCACTTTTATGCACAAACTTGAGCACAGGGGTTGGAATTTGAGGGGAAGAGTGGGATTTGGAGCCTCAGATTTGGCAATCTGAGGTGAAGGTGTATTGACTTGGCATTCAGCAGGTGGGAGGACATGCATGCTGACTTGGGCAGGAGGGTGGCTGGACTGTGAATTTGGGACTCACAGGTCAATGGCATCCTGCGTGACAGGACATGGCTGTTTTGCTTTTAACTTTTGTTTTTCTGGGAAACTCTATCTCTCCTTTTCTTTCTTTCTTTTTTTAAAATGAAAGCCTTGCTGGCTAGAGAATTCTTGGCTGTGGATATTTTCCTTTTAGCTGTTGGAATTTATCATGCCTCTTTCCTCTGGCCTGCAGAGTTTCTGCTGAAAAACCCACTGATAGTGATATGGGGTTTCTCTTGTATGTTACTGCTTTCCTTTCTCTTGCTGCTTTTAAAATTCTCTCTTTCTCACTGCTTTTGGCCATCTTCTTTACTTTGTGTCTTGATGTAGACATCTTTGAGTTGGTTTTGTTGGGGACTCTCTGTGTCTCCTGGATCTGGATTTCTGTTTTCTCCTTCAGATTCAGGACGTTTTTAGCTATTATTTGTTCAGACAAATCTTCTGCTCCCTTCTCTCACTCTTCTCCTTCTGGGATCCCTATCCTGTGACTGTTATGCTTGACAGTGTTGCTGAGTTCCCTAGGTCTGTTCTCATTTTGTGTATTTTTTTTCACCTCTCATCTTCTCAGCTTGATTACTTTCCATGACTCTATCCTCCAGGTGACTGATCCATTCTTCTATTTCCTCTTGTTTGCTATTTATTCCAGGTAGTCTATTTTTATTTCCTAAATTTATTTAACTCAATGTGAGTCCAGTAGCTCCAATTTGTTCTATTTTATGTTTGCTGTCTCTTGGTGGAGGGCCTCTTGGAGGTTCTGCATTCCTTTCTCAGTTCTAGTGAGAATTTTTATGAACATTACTTTAAATTCAGTATCAGACATATTTCTTATCTCCATTTCACTTACATCTCTTGCTGTGATTTTGTTCTTTTCTTTCATTTGGGACATATTCCTGTGTCCTTGTTCTGTCTATTGCTGTGTTTGTTTCTCTGTGTTAGGAAAGTCAGCTACATATCCCGCACTTGAAAGTAGAGGCCTGATGAAGAAGATGTCCTGCAGCTCAGTGTCACCTGTTCCCCAGAACTTGGCACTTCAGGGGTGTCTCCTCTGTGTGTTGCCACAGGGGTGCCCTACAATTGTGATGGAACTGTGTTTGCCTTCAGTCCAGCCTGTGATGCCTCTCTGCCTGTTGTGGGCAGAGTCTGGTCCCCATGGTGTTAGTGGGCAAGTTGGGGGATGCCTTGGGCTTGAGTTGAGTCAGACCAGGAATTTACCAGAGATGAAGTAGCACCAAACTGCAGGCACTTTCCCTGTGTTGTCCCCTGAGAAGCTTTTGGTGATGGGCTGGGCCTGCAGTCAGACCAGCTGCCAGCCCCCAATCCATGGCTGGGGTCACAATCAGTTTGGCAGGTGGTTCTCCTCCCCTCTTCCTGGGGCAGGACTCACTCTGGAGTGGTGCTGGCCCTCGTCTGAGCTGCATGAACACTGTTAGGCTTGTGGCAGTGCTTTGATGGGACTTGCCAATAGCTATCAGAGAGGGTGGATCTGCTTCGCATTGACCTCTTAATATGTCAGGCCACAGAGATTCTGTTCTGCCAGTTTTCCGATTGCTTTATGGGTTTTTTATGGTGATGTGGGTGCTCTCTAGGCAACTGCTCAGCAAGAGGTGAGCCCTGGGTCCTCCTACTCTGCCATATTCCCAGCAGCTTCTTGCCTAACTTGTCCTTTTCAAAACCCCTAATGTGTAAAGTTAGGTTGTTTATTTGAGATCTTTCTTGTTTTTTTACTATAGGCATTTATTGGTATGAACTTCCCTGTTAGAACTGCTTTTGCAGAATCTTATAAATTTTGCTCTATTGTATTTCTATTGTCACATGTCTCAAGTTATTTTTAAATTTCTCTTTTGTTTTCTTCTTTGACCCAATGGTTGTTCATGTTGTGTAATTTTGCATAATTTTGTATTTTTGTTTTCTTGTAATTGCTTTATAGCTTCATACCATTGTGGTCAGAAAAGATGCTTGATTGATTACAGTTTTCTTAAATTTGTTAAGACTAGAACTGTGGCCTAATATATGATCTCTCGTGAAGGATGTTCCATGTGTACTTGAGAAGACTGTGATGGATGTCTATCCATTGCTGAAAATAGGGTATTGTATTGAAGTCCCCTATTATTATTGTATTGCTGTCTAATTTTCCCTCATGTCTTTTAATAATTACTTTATGTTTTTAGGTGCCTCTATGGTGGTCGCACAATTATTTGCAAATGTTATGTCCTCTTGTTGGATTGACCCTTTTATGATTATATACGAACCTTCCTTGTGTCTTATTACAGTCTTTCACTTAAAGTCTGCTTTGTCTTATGTAAGTAGAGTTAGCCCTGCTTTCTTTTGATTCTCATTTGCATAGAGTATTTTTCCATCCTTTCACTTTCAGTCTCTGTGTGTTCTTACATCTGAAGTGAGTATCTTCTAGGCAGCATATAGTTGGGTCTTGTTTTTACATCCATTCAGGCACTGTATGCTTTTTGATTGAAGAATTTAATCTATTTACATTTAAAATATTTATCGATAGGTATGCACTTTCTCTATTTTGTTAATTGTTTTCTGTATCTCTAACTTTGTGATTTGATGATTTTTCTGTAGTGGTATCCTTAGATTCTTTTCTCTTTATTTTTTGTGTATCTGTTGTAGGTTTTTCCTTTGTGGTTATCATGAGGCATCTATAAAATGTCTTGCATTTATAGCCCTCTATTGTAAGCTGATTACAACTTAAGTTCCAACTCACATTAATACTATATGTTTTTACTCTTCCCTGATCTAGTTTTAATGTTTTCAGTGTTACAATTTATATCTTTTTACCTTGTGTATCCATTAACAAATATTGTAATTATATTTATTTTTAATAAATTTGTTTTTAACCTTTATACTAAATTTGTAAATTATATGCTCACAACCATTACAACATTAAAATGTTCTGAATTTAACTGTATATTTCTTTACTGTTATGATTTATACTTTAATATGTTTCTTTTTTTTTCTTTTTTTAAAGATTTTATTTATTTATTTGACAGACAGAGGATCACAAGTAGGCAGAGAGCAGGCAGAGAGAGAGACGGGGATGGGGGAAGCAGGCTCCTTGCTGAGCAGAGAGCCTGATGCGGGGCTCGATCCCAGGACCCTGGGATCATGACCTGAACCAAAGGCAGAGGCTTTAACCCACTGAGCCACCCAGGTGCCCCTTTAATATGTTTCTTGATACTAATCACCATTCTTGTTTTTCACCTTGAATAACTCCCTTTAACATTTCTTTTTTTTTTTTTTTAAAGATTTTATTTATTTATTTGACAGGCAGAGATCATAAGTAGGCAGAGAGGCAGAGAGAGAGGAGGAAGCAGGCTGTCTGCAGAGCAGAGAGCCCAATATGGGGCTCGATCCCACGATCCTGGGATCATGACCCGAGCCGAAGGCAGCGACTTTAACCCACTGAGCCACCCAGGCGCCCCTAACGTTTCTTATAATGTTGGTTTAGGGGTGATGAATTCCTTCAGGTTTTGCTTTTCTGGAAATCTTTATCTCTTCTTCAGGTTTGAATATAAGTTTGCTGGGTAAAGTATTTTTTGGTGGGAGTTTTTTGTCTTTCAGCACTGTGAATGTATTATGCTTCTCTTTTCTGGCTTGCAAAGTTACTGATGAAAAATCTACTGATAGTGTTATGGAAACTTCTTTGTATGTATCAAGTTGTTTTTCTCTTGTGCTTTTGAGATTCCTATATTTAATTCTTAATGTTTAATTATGCTGTATTTCAGTATAGGTTTCTATTTATTAATTTCATTTGGAACTTTCTGTCTGGATGTTTGTTTCTCTGGATGTCTGTTGCTCAGCTAGGAAAGTTTTTATTCATTTTTACTGTCCCTTTCTCTGTCCTTTTGCTGAGATCTCTATAATGCAAATATTGATCCGCTTGATAGTGTACTATTAGTCCCTTAAGTTGTCTTCACTCTTTTTCATTCTTTTTTCTTTTTGTTTCCATGATCAGATGAATTGTATTGCCTTGTCTTTGATTTTGCTGATCCTTTCTTCTGCTTGATCCAGTCTGATTTTAAATCCTCCATTGAATTTTCTCATTTCTATTATATATTCTTCAACTCTGTGATTTTTATTTGGTACTTTAAGTATTTTCTGTCCTTTTGTTGAAATTCTTGCTTTGTTCATGAATTGTTCTCTTGACCTCAGTGAGTATCTTTATTACCATTTATTTGGACTCTTTATCAGATGTTTAAAGAGTTATTTCCCTTTCATTAAGGTCTGTTTCTGGAGTTTCATCTAGTTCTTTTGTTTGGAAATACTCCTCTTTCACTTCAGATTTCTTGATTCTTTGTGCTAGTTTCTGTGTATTAGATAAAACAGCCACCCCTCTCAGTCTTGGTAGAGTGGTCTCGTGTATGAGATGAACTTTCTTTCTTCCTCAGCACAGCCCCTAGCTCTTAGTTGTCTTTCAAATCTTTATGATTGCCCAAGCCTTCTTTTTTGTTCTTAGTGACTCCCTGTAGTTGGATGTGTGCCACAACCTGTCAGTGTTCCAAAGGGGTAGGTCTCTCTCAGCACTTTGTCGCAGGCTGATTGGAAGCCCTACCCTCAGGCAGCAGATTTTAAAATATGGAAGTAGATCTCTTTTAGAGAAAAGACTGGAAAATGGGCATTTCTGTCTGTTCCCTCTCTGTTGAGCTCCAGGGTGGTAGCTGGCTAAGAAGTTGTCTTTGTTTGGGGCACCTGGGTGGTTTGATCAGTTAAGTGCCTGCCTTCAGCTCAGGTCATGATCCCTGGGTTCTGTGATAGAGACTCATGTTGGTCTCCCTGCTCAGTGGGGAGCCTGTTTCTCCCTTTGTCCCCCTCTGCCCCTGACTCATTTTTTCTCTCTCTCAAATAAACAAAATTAAAAAAAAAAAGAAGAAGTTGTATTTGTTTGCTTTATTCCTGTGGGACCAACAAATGCAAGCCCTGCTGACCACCAGAGCCAGGAAATCAAGGGGTGCATATCCTGGTGGCAGCTACAAAAGCTGGAGCACCAGACGTGGATAATTTGTTCTGAGGTATCTCTGGCAACCTGGAGCTGGTTGGGGGAGAGCATGGAGACCATACTTCAGGCCCTCCTGGTCTTTAGAGAGGATGGATCAGTTGGCGCCTAGATATTTATTGAATTAGAAGCATGACCCATAGACTGCAGTTTTTAAGATATGTAAATGGGCCTTTTTCAGGGAAAGACTCCAAGATGTGTGTTTCTGACTGCTGTTATTTGTGCTGAGACTAGAGGTATAGCTGGTTAAGAACTGTTTCTTTATTTTCTACAGTTTCATTGTAGAAGCTGCAAATACAAGACCGGCTTGCCCCCACAGCCAAGAGATCTAGGAGTGCATCCTCTGTACAGCAGTTAACAAAAACTGGGGCTCCAGACATGTGCACAAACTCCTTTCAGTGTGATACCAGTGACATGGACTTAGGCAGAGGAAGACTGTGGAGATGGCTCTTGCCAGCCTCCTCAGTCTCCAGGGAGAATTGAAGTTGGCCTTTAGTTGTATGCTATATTAGGAGATAGGCTGCAGCTATAAAATATGCAAATAGTCCTCCTTCAGGGAAAGGGAGATGGATATTTCTGTCTGCTGCCTCTGCACTGAACCCTATTTTGATGTGGGATTTTTCTTGTTTGCCTGATTTGTGGGAGTCACTCAGCTAGCTTCCATGTTTTTTTTCAAGGGAATTGTTCTCTGTGTAGCTATAGATTTTTTTAAAGATTTTATTTATTTATTTGACAGAGATCACAAGTAGGCAGAGAGGCAGGCAGAGAGAGAGAGAGAGGAGGAAGCAGGCTCCCTGCTGAGCAAATAACCCGATGCGGGGCTCAATCCCAGGACCCTGGGATCATGACCCGAGCTGAAGGCAGAGGCTTTAACCCATTGAGCCACCCACGTGCCCCTGTGTAGCTATAGATTTAATGAAGGATAATTGGAAGGCAAGCAGGCAGGGACAAACCTCCCCACCTCCCCCCAACTCTAAGAGAAAACCACCCTTAAAAGAATTTAACACCACCCTGGAAGGAGCCCTTCACCCTCCCCCAGGTGATAGGTGACAAAAACCTGATTGGATGACAGGTGCAAGGAGGGTTAATCAGAGTAAAAGAGCTGGCCAACAAGCCCATAGGAACCCCTAGGCACAGAAACTCCTGTGGCAACCCCTTTGGGTCCCCTCTCTCCTCAGGAGCTTTGTGTTATCACTTTGCTATATCACTCAATAAACTTTGCTTTGCTGCCCACCACTCTGTCTGGTCTACCTCTTTGTTTTTTGAAGCTGCATGACCAAGAACTGTGGGCACCGATGGAGAATTCTGTAACAGATTCAGTGTGTCTGTGGGAGGGGGTGAGTTCAGGAGCTTTCTTTGTTGCCATATTGGACCAGAGGGAACATTATTATTTTTTTATATAGTGTTCATTTAGATTTATCCAGAGTGAAATCTTTCCTTATTGCCATTTTTTTCTTGTATCTTATGGCTGTTTTTTTTCTTTTTGTGTTTAGTCCTTTAGAATTCTAACTTTTTTTTCATTGAGGTACTGCAGGATTTTTTTTTCTCCCTCATTTATTCCTAGGTGTCTTACGGTTTTAGGTGCAATTGTAAATGAGATCCACTCCTTGATTTCTCTTTCTTCTGTATTGATGTTGGTGTATAGAAGTGCAACTGATTTCTGTGCATTGATTTTATATTCTGATGCTTTACTGAATTCTTGCATGAGTTCTAGCAGTTTTGGGGTGGAGTCTTTTGGGTTTTCCACATAAAGTATCATATCATCTTCAAAAAATGAGAGTTTTACTTCTTTGCTGATTTGGATGTCTTTTGTTTCTTTTTGTTGTCTGTTTCCTGAGACTAGGACTTCTGGTACTGTATTGAATAGCAGTGGGGATCGTGGACATACCTGCCATGTTCCTGACCTTAGGGGAAAAGCTCTCAGTTTTTCCCCATTGAGAATGATATTCACTGTGGGTTTTTCATAGATGGCTTTGATGATATTGAGGTATGTATCCTCTATCTCTACATCGTGAAGAGTTTCGATCTAGAAAGGATGCTGTACTTTGTCAGATGCTTTTTCAGCATCTATTGAGAGTATCATATGGTTCTCGTTTTTTCTTTTATTAATGTATTGTATCACATTGATTTGCAGATGTTGAACCAACCTTGCAGCTCAGGAATAAATCCCACTTGGTGGTTGTGAATAATCCTTTTAATATACGGCTGGATCCTATTGGCTAGTATTTTGGTGAGAATTTTTGTGTCCATGTTCATCAGGGATATTGATCTGTAATTCTCCTTTTTAATGGGATCTGTGTCTGGTTTTGGGATCAAGGTAATGTTGGCCTCATAAAATGAGTTTGGAAGTTTTCCTTCCATTTCTATTTTTTGGAGCCATTTCGGGAGAATAGGTATTAATTCTTCTTTAAATGTTTGGTAGAATTCCCCTGGGGAACTGTCTGGCCCTGGTCTCTTGTTTGTTTGTAGATTTTTGATGACTACTCCAATCTCCTTACTGGTTATGGGTCTGTTCAGGTTTTCTGTTTCTTCCTGGTTCAGTTTTGGTAGTTTATACATCTCTAGGAATGCATCCATTTCTTCCAGATTGTCAGATTTGCTGGTGTATTGTTGCTCATAATATGTTCTCATAATTGTTTGTATGTCCTTGGTGTTGGTTGTGATCTCTCCCTTTCATTCTTGATTTTATTACTTTGGGTTCTTTCTCTTTTCTTTTTGATAAGTCTGGCCAGGGGTTTCTCAATCTTATTAATTCTTTCAATGAACCAGCTCCTAGTTTTGTTGATCTGTTCTAGTGTTCTTTTGGTTTCTATTTCACCGATTTCTGCTCTGATCCTTATTATTTCTCATCTCCTGCTGGGTTTAGGCTTTATTTGCTCTTCTTTTTCCAGCTCCTTTAGGTGTAGGGTTAGATTGTGTATTTGAGATCTTTCTTGTTTCTTGAGAAAGGCTTGTGTTGCTATATACTTTCCTCTCAGGACTGCCGTTGCTGCATCCCCACAATTTTGAGCAGTTGTATTTTCATTTTCATGTGTTTCCATGAATTTTTAAAAGTCTTCTTTCCTTTCTTGGTTGACTGATCATTTTTTTAGTAGTTATTTAACCCTCATGTATTTGAGTTATTTCCAACTTTCCTCTTGTGATTGAGTTCTAGTTTCAAAACATTGTGGTCTGAAAAAATGCAGGGAATGATCCCAATCCTTTGGTACCGGTTGAGACCTGGTTTGTGACCCAGGATGTGATCTATTCTGGAGAATGTTCCATGTGCACTAGAGAAGCTTGTGTTGCTTTGGGATGGAATGTTCTGAAAATATTTGTGAAGACCATCTGTTCCAGTGTGTCATTTAACACCTTTATTTCCTTGTTGGTCTTTTGCTTAGATGATCTGTTTATTTCAGTGAGGGGTGTTAAAGTCCCCTACTGTTATTGTATTATTGATGTGTTTCTCTGATTTTGTTATTAATTGGCTCATATAACTGGCTGCTCCCACATTAGGGGCATAGATATTTTAAAATTGTTAGATCTTCTTATTGGACAGACCCTTTAAGTATGATATGGTGTCTTTCCTCATCTCTTATTATAGTCTTTGGTTTAAAATCTAATTTGTCGACATGAGGATTGCCACCCTGCTTTCTTTTGATGTCCATTAGCATGGCAATGGTTTTCCACCCCCTCAGTTTAAATCTGGAGGTGTCTTTGAGTCTAAAGTGAGTCTCTTCCAGACAACATGTCGATGGGTCTTGTTTTTTTTTATCCAGTCTGATACTCTGTGTCTTTTGATTGGGACATTTAGTCCATTTACATTTGGGGTAACTATTGAATGATAAGAAATTAGTGCCATTGTATTGACTGTAAGGTGACTGTTACTGTATTTTGTCTCTGTTCCTTTCTGGTTTATGTTACTTTTAGGCTCTCTCTTTGCTTAGAGGACCCCTTTCAATATTTCCTATAGGGCTAGTTTGGTGTTTGCAAATTCTTTTAGTTTTTGTTTGTCCTGGAAACTTTTTATCTCTCCTATTTTCAATGAGAGCCTAGCTGGATATAGTATTCTTGCCTTCATATTTTTCTACTTTAGTGCTTGGAATATATCATATCAGTCCTTTCTGGCCTGCCAGGTCTTTGTGGATAGGTCTGCTGCCAATTTAATATTTCTACCATTATATGTTATAGACTTCTGGTCCTGAGCTGCTTTCAAGATTTTCTCTTTGTTACTGAGACTTGTAAGTTTTACTGTTAGTTGAAGGGGTGTGGACCTATTTTTATTGATTTTGTGGGGTGTTCTCTGTACCTCCAGGATTTTGATGCTTGTTTCCTTTGCCAAATTAGGGAAATTCTCTGCTATAATTTGCTCCAACATACCTTCAGTCCCTCTCTTTCTTTCTTCTTCTGGGATCCCAATTATTCTAATATTGTTTCATCTTATGGTATCCTTTATCTCTTGAATTCTCCCCTTGTGATCCAGTAGTTGTTTATTTCTTTTTCTCAGCTTCTTCATTCTTCATCATTTGGTCATCTATATCACTAACTCTGTCTTACTGCCTAGCAGTAAGAGCCTCCATTTTTGATTGTACCTGATTAATAATAACTTTTTTTGATTTCAACTTGGTTAGATATTAGTTCTTTTATTTCTCCAGAAAGGGATTCTCTAGTATCTTCAATTTTTTTTTTCCAAGCCCAGCTAGTATCTTTATAATCATCATTCTGATCTCTCGTTCAGACATATTTCTAATGCCATATTGATTAGGTCTCTAGTAGTTGGTACTGCCTCTTGTTCTTTTTTCTTTGAGATGAGGTTTTCCATTTTGTCATTTTGTTCAGAGAATAGAGGAAAGAGAGAATAATGCTGAAAGAGTAACAACCACTCCAGAAACATACACACTAAACCAATCAGAAGAGACCTGAAACTGGGGGAAAAGAAAGGAAAAAAAAAGAATTTGATCAGGCTGGTGAATAGAGAAGAGTACCACTAGATTTTGGCTATATTTTGGTCTGCTAGAAGAAACTGTATCTCAAAATTTTAAAGAAAGAAAAACATGTATGTACAAAAAAATAAGTTCAATACAATGAAGGGATAGAGTATAACTCTAAAAATGAAAATTAAAAATGACTTTAAAAAAGGGATTTGTGGGGCGCCTGGGTGGCTCAGCGGGTTAAAGCCTCTGCCTTCTGCTCAGGTCATGATCTCAGGTCCTGGGATCGAGCCCCACATCGGGCTCTCTGCTCGCAGGGAGTCTGCTTCCTCCTCTCTCTGCCTGCCTCTCTGCCTCCTTGTGATCTCTGTCTGTCAAATAAATAAATAAAATCTTTAAAAAAAAAAAAGGGATTTGTATGATAAGATGTTGGTCGAAAAAGGAAAGAAAAATTCAAAAAAAGAAAAAATAAAGAAAATGTAAAAAATTAACTGAATGAATAAAGAATCATGGGGAAAAAAGCTATTAATTCTATGTGCTGTATTCCCCTAGCACTGGAGTTTTGCTGTTCTCATTGATCAGCAGACTTGGTTTTAGCTGCATGTTTTTGCTGATCTTTGGGGGAGGGGGGTGGTGTTGCAGTGATTCTTAACATGCCCAAGTTGGAACATCCCTGTCCTTTCATGGGGCCTGGGTAAGTGGTAATGGTAATCTGCTTGGGTTTGCTCTATGTAGTTTTGTTCCATGAAAGCTTTCTATTTGGCTCTGGAGGACGAGAATGCAAAATAGCAGCCTCCCAATCTCTGGCCCTGGAGGAGCTGAGAGCTCGAGTTCCACTCTTCCATGCGCCCTTAGAGAAAAGCAGTCAATCACTCCTGTCTCCCTTGCCTCTCCTCCCAGGGGAAGAAGAGGAGTCTTCCCAGATCTATAGCTTGTTGGCTCCTTGCTCAAAGAGTAGTGTCCCAGCTGTGCCACAGATCACAGTTTATGGAAACCCCAAGCTGAGAGTCCTCTCCTTGGTTCTGTTTTTGCAGCCAGCTTCACTGCTCCGTTACTTGGGAACTCTGCCATACTAACCCCACCTCCCTCCCGTCTTTCTGGACCCTGAGGGTCCTGAGACCACACTGTTACATACAATGAGGTTTCCCCCACACCTCCACCCCTGCTTAGTTACTGGAGTGACATCCGTAAGTGGAGTAGACTTCCAAAAGTTCTGATTTTTTGCTCTGCTGTTTTATCACTTGCCATGAGCTGGCTGATGGAGGCCCCTTCCCCCCACCCCCACGTGGTCTGTCTTCCAAAATATCACCTCGGATTCACTTCTCTGCATGTTCTGCCTTCCAGAAAGGAGTTGCTTTTCTGCTCATAGAATTGCTTCTATTCTTTTCTTCAATCTCCTGTTGAGTTTGTAAGTATTCAGAATGGTTTGCTAACTAGCTGAATTCCTGGGACCAGATGACATTTAAGTCTCCTACTTCTCTGCCATCTTGCTCAGTAAAATCCTTTTAAGGGTGGTTTCCTCTTAGGGAAGCAGGGTCTCCTTTTCCCTGCCTTCCTGGCTTTCAACTATCCTTCGTCAGACGGGTTGTCATAAATTGTCTCAAATTTTACTGTCTGAAATTTTTGTTCATTTTACTTTATTTCTTGAATGATAGATTAGTGTACAATTCTAGTTTGGCAACTATTTTCTTTTAGCACTTTCAAGACATTAATTCAATTTCTTCTGATTTTACTTTTTCTTTCTAAGAAGTTATTTTCTTTTAGGTGATTTTTTTTGGTTGTTATTGATATTTTTGTCTTTGGTTTTTGGTAAGTTTAACTCATCAGTTCAGAATTCATATTTTTTACATTTTGAAAAATTGATACCTTTTATCTCTTCAGATATTGCTTCTTTCCCATTATATCTCTTTGAACTCCAATTAGATATGTTAGATTTTTACCTTTTATCTTTAATAATACATAAATTAACTTTCATATTTTCTATTTCTCATCCACTTCACTAATTTTTAGAATAGGTCTTACATTTTATAGTACTGTAGAATATTACATATCTGGAAGTAAATATAAGTAAAAATGTATAGTAGTATACAGGGAAATTTTAAAAATTAAGAGTTATTAAAAAACTAAGTAATTGTGATATGTATCATTTTAATGTATAATAAAACCAATATAAAAATATCAGTTCTCCTCAGATTTATCTATGTAGTCAGTGTATTTCTAGTGGATATTCCAAAAGCATTTTTCACTGGAACTTGATAAGTTAATTTTTCAAGTGTATATTGAAAATTATAGGGCTAAAAATAATCAGGGTACTGCTCTGTTATATTTAATGACTTATTATGAAGCTAGTAAAGAATTGTTAGTATGATACTGATAACAGAGATAGACAAATTGACCAGTGGGATATGATTAGAAGTCCAGAACAAACTCACACACCTTTACAGCAGAAGTGGTATATGGGGGACTAATGGGGAAAAGAAATGACTATTCAATAAACCTAGGTAGAAAAATAACTGTTTTACTTCTTGGAAAAAAAATTGAATATTTACTTTCTACCATATGCAGAAATAATCTCCAGATTCATCAGGACTTAAATGTCAAATTCAACTTTAATATGTTTAGTAAAAAAAATACTAGAAGATATTATTTGAAGCTTATGATATCGAACATTATTTTGAACAAATTACAAGGAATGTTTAGTATAAAAGGAAATTTTTAAACCATGACCTTCCTGTCATCAAAACAAATATTAAATAAAATGGAAAAGTGAAGCTATATATTTGGATAAGATGAACGGATGTCAAGAATATATAAAGAATCCTTACACATTGTTTGAAAAGGACTAGTTGTTTAAGTCACACAATGCAGTATTTAGTTCTCAAAATGATTTACCTATAGTTACATAGTCATCTGTCAATGTGTTATATGTCTTATATATGTCAATATGGATGCATCTTAGTAATACATCTTTGAATGAAAAAAGTTAAAAAAGTTACTTATAGCATGATACATAGTTTTTAAAGTTAAACTTTCTAAGAATAGAGACACAAACACAGTAAAAAGCAAGAAATAATGAAAAGAAATGTAGAATAGTGGTCTTATCTTGCACAACAACTGGTGGGGAATAGAATAGGGCGGGCCCATACAGGTGGATGCAAGTTATTGTCAGGTTTCTAGTTTTCATGTTAAATTATGCCTTTATGGGTATTGATTATATTATAAAAAAAGAAGCCAACAAACTCAAATGAATGAAGAAGGTTTTGCATGGACCAGTAATGAGAATATGACATGTGCCACAAATTATATGAATTCAGTTTGGATCCATTAAAAGCAAAACAAAAAAATCAGGCAGTATCCTGATGTTGTGAGGTAAATGAGTTTCAGGCAGAGAGAGCAGTAAATACTTGAGTCTTGCAGTTGGAAAGCTTTGAGTGGATATTCTAGGAAGTGACAAATGGCCTGATTAAAGCGAAATGATGTAAGAGGACAGGGGCCTGGGAACTGGCTGGAGAGGTGTGCAAGTGAGAGATCATGCAGGATTCTGTATACAATGTCAAGTACTTCCGGTTTTAAATGCATTTAGAAGCTATTGATAGGTTTTAAGCAAGGGCAGGACATCATCAGTACATGCTTTTATTTAAGAGTTAGGTTGGCTGAAGTGTGTAGAATGAATAAAAGTGGGATGAGAATGAAACATATCATGGAGACCAGTTATGAGGCTCTTGAGGAGCACAACTCAGAGATAATGGTGAGTTTTTCTAAGGCAGGACTATGCAGAGGAGTGGACAGACTGAGAATTTTTTTACTGAGATTGCTTAAGCAATGCAGAGTGTTTGATGTGAGGAATTATTAGTTGAAAGAGATTGAAAGAAAAAAAAGGAATGTGTATTTTAGAGTTTTGAGAAAGGGTAGGCCTGGGTGGATAGATGGAATTTTATTTAATATTAATTCCTGCTTAGCCTAACATAGTTGTGTCAAGTTCAGATTTCCACCTTAGGCCACTATTGCTCCTTATGGATTATTTTTCTTCTGGGATAGACAGGGAGGAAAGAAATAAATATAAGATGGTAAAAGAAGAAAGAGCTGTATATAAGGGAGTCATTATTATTTCTTAATGAATGTGAGGTTTTAGGTCATATTATAGTGTAGTTAGTAATAAAACAGTAGTTTCCATTTTACTCGCCACAATTTTTAGACTTTATACTTTCAAAGTTATTTTCTGTTAACTTCAAGAGTCATTGACCTCTGTCAGTATTACTGTGTTTAGTAATTATTATGTAAAATGTCAGGTATAATTAAAAGGAAAAAGAGATCTGAATTTGAATATCTGTTTTCTATAGACATATTGAATTTATAAGCCAGGAGTTTCATTGTGGTTTTAGTGTATGGGTGTTTCAGAACAAAAGTAATTCCATCATTATCCAGGTGAATGGACAGTAACAAAAATAGGCTTATTCTTAAAAAAAAAAAAAATAGGCTTATTCTTAATCTAGACTTATAATTGAGCTGGTGAGTGTTTATTTCCTGTGTCATTTCTGTGACTTCTTTTCATGTGCAGAGCAAATATCCCTGACCCATATATTCTATATTCATGTCATATATTCTAAAGTTATTCAGTCTTTTATAAAGGGACTTTTGGTGAAAGCAAAAAGCTAGTCCTAGGCCGGATTCTTTGTAATTTTTCTCAGTGATATAAGTGATGGTACAGAGACCATGAACATCAAACTTATAGATGGCATCAGGCTGTCATTTTAAGCACTGGGTTAGAATTCAAAATGATTCTGGATAAATAGAAAGGGAGTTCAAAATGGAAAGAATTCAAATTTTGATGGAATATATATGGTACTATATATGATAGAAAAGAATTAGACATTGAAATGAGAAGGGGCTGGGGTGGCATATATATTATATATATGTAGTACATATTATATATATTCTATATAAAATTAAATATTAAATATGTCAGCTAATGCACCATAAAAAATATGGCACAATAAGGAGGTAAAGAGTTTTATATAAGGTAGAGAGAAGACTATTCTGAAACAGTGACATTCCTACCAAATCAGTAATTTCTGAGCAAATATCTGGTTGTAGAGTAGATCAGTCAGAGAGAATAGCAAGTGCAAAGGCCCTGAGGTAGGAGTATGCATGGCATATTGGAGAAATAACAAGCATGACAGTATGACTGCAACAGAATGTTTGAGTAGAGCAAGGATGTGATCTGATTTATGTTTTAAAAGACCCACCCTGGATACTCTATGAAGAATAGGCAATGGAGGAAGGTGGTGGAAGTAGGGAGACCAGTTAGGAGACTACTGCAATGGAACACAAAGAGAATATTAACTTAAACCAATGAGATGAGAAGTGGGTAGATGTTGGACATAGTGTGATTAGAATTTGCTGATGGATCATAAATGGGGGAATGAGAGAATAAGCTTCAAGTAAAGCTATACTTTATCAATCTTTTAAAATTTAACATTTTTTTAAAAACAAAAAAGTACACTATATAACTTTTAAGTATAATTAATACCTATAGAGCAAACATCTGTGTAATTCTCTGCAGATTAAGAAATAGAACACTAGCACTACCCCCAAAGCCTCACTTCTGTCTTCAAATTTTAACTTTTTCCTAGTCCAAGAAGCATCTATTATCTTGAGTTTTATGGTTGTCATTTTATTTTTTTTCCTTTTCTTTAAAGCTTTATCCCTTCTTTAAATATTTTTATTTATATCTTTGACAGAGAGAGACCATAAGTAGGCAGAGAGGCAGGCAGAGAGAGAGGAGGAAGCAGGCTCCCCACTGAGCAGAGAGCCCGAATAGGGACTCGATCTCAGGACCCTGAGACCATGACCAGAGCTGAAGGCAGAGGCTTAACCCACTGAGCCACCCAGGTGCCCATAAAGCTTTATCACTTCTGTATACATCCCTAAATAAATAGCTTAGGTAGCTTGTTTATGAATGAACATCATATGAACTGAGAAAAATTCAAATTTTTTTCATCCAGTAGGTCTTTATTCTTTCATACAGGATTATGTTTGTGAGATTCATTTGTGTTGTAGGGAATAGTTAATAGTTAATTTGTTTATTTTTATTGCTGTATTGTATTCCATTATATGATTATGCCATAATGTACCCATTCTTCAGCTGATAAACAGCTATGAAAATTTTTGTTTGTGTATCCTGATGCACGTGGGTTTTTATAGGGTATATTTCTAAGAGACAAATTGCTGATTTCAGAGAATGTGGTTCTTCTACTTAAGTTGGTATTGCTAAACTGTTTCCGAAGTGTACTGATTCAGACTTCCAACAGGGTGATTTCACGTTGCTCCATATTTTTGCCCAAACTTATATTATTAGTATTTTTTGTCAGTCTAGTGGATGGACATTGGCTCACTGTGGTTTTAATTTGTGTTGTTTTATTTACTAATGAGGTTAAAAATTGATTTGTATTTTTTTTAAAGATTTTATTTATTTATTTGTCAGATAGAGAGAGTGCAGGAGCGAGCACAGGCAGACAGAGTGGCAGGCAGAGGCAGAGGGAGAAGCAGGCTCCCTGCTGAGCAAGGAGCCTGATGTGGGACTCGATCCCAGGACGCTGGGATCATGACCTGAGCCAAAGGCAGCCGCTTAACCAACTGAGCCACCCAGGCATCCCTGATTTGTATTTTTTAATATATATTTATATATATATTATAAAACCGTTTTTCTACTGGGTTGACTTTTTCTTATTGATTTGTGGGAGTTGGTTATTTAATCTGTGAATAAGGAGGTGCCTGTGTGGCTCAGTGCGTTAAGTCTTTGCCTTCAGCTTAGGTCATGGTTTCAGGGTCCTGGGATCTAGGACCCTAGATTGGGCTCTCTGCTTAGCGGGGGACCTCCTCCCACCCCTTCTGTCTGCCTCTCTGCCTGCTTGTGATCTCTCTCTCTCTCTGTCAAATAAATAAATAAAAAATTTAAAAAAAAGCTGAGGCAAAATTTAAAAAAAATCTGTGAATAAGTTCTTTGTTGTCATTTATATATAATATAGATATCTTATTTTATGGTATTTTTTCATAATATTTATGGTATCACTTTTACTTTAAGGTTGTTACTTTTTATGTCTAGATTTAAAAAAATCTTCCACAACCTGTGGTCATGAATATATTCTTCTGTATTTCTTTGAGAGTTTCATAATTTTTTCTTTTACATTTGGCCTTAGCTTTTTCTAAGCTTGGAATCTTTAATGGTTTATTTTGCAAATGTGCTTCTGAAATAGTTAATTTATCATTTTTATGAGATTCATTAATCTTTGGATTCTCTAAAGGTAAAACACAATGAAGATGTTTTTCAGGGAGTAAAACACATTGAAAACATTTTCCAGGAGTATTTTGTAAGCTTATATAATACAGAAAAAGTATGCCAGCAGTCTAATCTAGGACACTGTCTGATTTTTAAGGTAAAAACACTTCAAATTCAAACACTGCTTATTTTTTTTCTTCTTGTTTACATATGCTTTTTTACTTAAAGCAATGAAGTGTATGAGATAAAAATCATGGTTCAGATTTTCCTGGTACTCACATCAATCTAGATTTTATTTATTTATTTTTTAAAAGGTTTTATTTATTTACTTGACAGAGATCACTAGTAGGCATAGAGGCAGGCAGAGAGAGAGTGGGGGGAGAAGCAGGCTCCCTGCTGAGCAGAGAGCCTGATGCGGGGCTCTATTCCAGGACCCTGGGATCATAACCTGAGCCGAAGGCAGAGGCTTTAACCCACTGAGCCACTCAGGCGCATCCCTTTTTTTTTTCTTCTTTTTTTTTCAAACTAGATTTTAGGCTGCAAATTTATGACATAACTAAACAGAGTAAGTAATTCTGCTTAGAAAATTATTAAGGATCTCCTTTCCCCCTTATTTGGAGTATGGATAATTTAGCAAAAAAATCCATAAATTTTATAAAGGAAAGTAAAGCAGGGTAAGATAAAAAAAAGAATGATAGGGATATTTTGGATGAGGTTAAAGAAGGTCTCTCTAAGGAAGTGACATTTAAGCAGAAAAATGAGTGGAAGATGGACTAAGGCCTAAGAAGAGAATCTTGAAGAAGAGAATTTCGAGTAGAGACAGCAACAACTTCAAATGCAGTAAGATGGAAATGAACAAAGATAGTGTGGCTAGTGTGGAGCGCATACGTACATTTATTGTTTCTACCTGTACTTGAATAGTTTTCAAAGCCAGTTCTAAATCTGCTGGTTTTAATCTACTGTGATGTCCCTTATATACTGCCACCATATAATTTTTCCAAGTACTTTTACCAGCTTATCAGTAGCTTGTTCATAAACCTCCTGTTTATTAGTTGTTTCTGGTTCTTTATTGATACATTTATTTATATTGGCCTGTCAGTGTGACTTGGGAAAATCATTAACCATAGTTAATTAAATTAATGCCTGTTTTTTTTGTTGACCTTGTGGGATGACACTTGTGGGATTGTGTCCTTGTGGAGCCACTCCATCAAAAAGCAACATTTGGAATTTCCGACCTTGTGACTTAATTTGGGGCACAAAGTTGGAATTGGTCTTTGTTTTTTCTTTCTGTAGCTTTCTCCCTATCAGCTGCTATTGAGCCACTTATTGATCCACATGCAAAAAAGACTATTTATATTTTTGAGGTACCTCCCCAGGACCACTCAGTGACTTTTAGTATGCCTTGTAGTCTATATTTTAAGCCAGATCATCCCAAATATATTCCCCAATTTTGGTGAAAAATGCATCTTGCTACTTTGATATGACATGGAAGTAAGCAAAGAGAAACTTATGTTTATTTAAATGTATTTATTTTCTATACTTTTCTAAGAGGAATTTGAGATGATAAAAAGCAAAATAAAATTTTAAAATATAAACAGAATATCAATATTAAAGGAAAATGGGAATACAAAAACCCAAATTTTATTTTATTTTTTATTTTTAAGAATATTTTTATTTAAATTCAGTTTAGTTAACATACAGTGTATTATTAGTTACTGTGTTAGAATTTAGTTATTCATTAGTAGCATCTAACACCCACTGCTCATCACATTAAGTGCCCTCCTTCTGCCCATCACCCCATTACCCTATCTCCCCACCACCTCCCCTTGAGGAGCCCTCAGTTTGTTTTCTTTGGTTAACAGTATCTTGTATTTGCCTCCTTCTCTGTTTTTATCTTATTTTATTTTTCCTTCTTTTACCCTATGTTCATCTGTTTTCAAAACAAATTTTAAAATTATAAATAGAATATCAATGTTAAAGGAAAAGGGGAATACAAGTAAATGTGTGTGGGGTACTTTAGTCATGATTTTCCAAATTGAATATTAAAGGTCTGTAGTGCAGTATGTTTAGAACACCACAGTTATGTCTCCATCCATTCTGATGGATTTTAATTGTTTAATTTAATTGTTATTTACAGTTAATCAGTTTTCAGTAGTTATAAATTATAATAATAAAAAAATAGCTTAGGGGCACCTGAGTGGCTCAGTCGTTAGGCGTCTGCTTTCTGCTCATGTCATGATCCCAGGGTTCTAGGATTGAGCCCTGCACTGGGCTCGTTGCTCAGCAAGGAGCCTGCCTCTCCCTCTGTGTCTCCCCCTTCAGTGTTCCCTCTCTTGCTGTCTCTTTGTCAAATAGAGAAGTAAAATCTTTAAAATAAATAAATGAATCAAATAAAAATAAGAAATAAAGAAAATAAAAATAAAAAATAAATAAGATAATAAATAAAAATAAAACAATAAAATAAATAAATAAAAAATTAAATAAAAATTTAAAAAATGAAAATAAAATAAAATCTTAAAATAAATAGCTTAACCAACCATCAATATCAGTTTTTGTCTTTATTTCTGCTCTATTGATCAGACTCTGTTCTATGTCAGATTATGGATATATACACTTACTATGTGCCAGACATCAATAGAAGCTTTGAAAATATGATTGAGTAGGAATTTTACAACGAGAAACTGAAAGTTTTCAGAGAAAACTGAAGTTCTGAGGATTCCACAGTTGGAAAAAGTGAGGTTGAGATAGGTTAATGATTTGCTAAGACCACACAGTGAGGCAGAGTCAGGAATGCAAAACACATCTGAGAAAATTTAGTCTCTTTCTATTTTATACTATCTGTTTTGCCTGTTTCAGAGAGGTTTTACTTAAATGCGCACATGGCATTTTTAACCTGTGTTCAGTATAGTTTAAAAGTATTTAAACATGACATTAATTTTTATTTCTATGTACAGTTAAAAAATGCTAAAGACTCCAGAATAACTTCTTTTTATTTAGTTGTCATTACCATTTATAGTCTACTTGTTTTCTCATCATTTTATGTGTGTTCTTGGTAAAAAGTATTCATTCCTTTGGGCTTCATTATGAATTTATATTTTTGAATGTTTTAGTGGCAGTGCAGTTAACATTTGGGGACTTCTTGTTCATTGGTTTAAAAATACTTAAGTATGTGTTATTTATGCTCTCATTACATGTGTACCTGTAAATAAGATGTTTTATTTTGTCTATTCCAAGCTATATTTAAATGTTATTATATTACATTTGCCTTGCCATAATTTGCCTTTTTCATTTAATATTATGTCTTTGGGATTTATCCTTATGGATAATTGTGGCTCCTTTTCACTGATTTTTTCCCCCTCTGCTTCATAGTATTTCATTATAAGACCATTACAAAACTTTCTTGATCATAGTCTTATTGATGAATATTTAAGATGTTTCTTTTTTTTGTTTCTTGTGACTAGAACATTCTCATACATGCTTTGAGACATATTTGCCTGTGTTTCTCTAAACACAACACATAGATGTGGAATTACTAGATTATAATGTCTATCTTACATTGTGAAATGATAACCCAATAGTTTAGTTAACATATCCTTTACCTCATATAATTACCACTTTTTTGCTGTTGGTTTTATAGTGAGAACATCTAAGATCTACTCTCTCTTAGCAACTTTCACATATACAATATAGTGTTATTAACTGTAGTCACCATGCTACACATTAGATCCCTGGAATTACTCCTCTTGTAACTGGAAGGTTGTTCTCTGACCAACAACTCTTTCTGTATCCCCCAGCCCATGGCAATCATCAGTTTACCCTTTCCTGTTAATATGAGTTTGGTTTATTTTAGATTTCACATTTAGATGAGCTCATATACCATTTGTTTTTCTCTGTCTCACTTATTTCACTTAGAGTAATGCCCTCAAATTTTTGTTACAAATGGCAGGATTTCTTTCTTTTTTTAATGGCTGGATAGTATTCAAGAGTATGTGTGTGTGTGTGTGTGTGTGTGTGTGTGTGTGT
>ML104279.1:0-18539 GCA_003697995.1 Taxidea taxus jeffersonii | reverse complement strand
AAAAAAAAAAAAAAAAAGAGGGGCACCTGGGTGGCTCAGTGGTTTAAGGCCTCTGCCTTCGGCTCGGGTCATGATCCCAAGGTCCTGGGATCGAGCCCCACATTGGGCTCTCTGCTCAGCAGGGAGCCTGCTTCCCTCTCTCTCTGTCTCTGCCTGCCTCTCTGCCTACTTGTGATCTCTCTCCCTGTCAAATGAATAAATAAAAAAATATTTAAAAAAAAAAAGAAGGCTGACCTATATGGACTACCACAACTGGCTCTCTGGGGCGTCCGGGCAGGAGATAGGAGTGAACAAAAAGAGTGAAGTTAGGGAATTTATTCTTTTTTGTGCCCTTGATGCAAGGTCATTGCTTCTGTAGGGTGTCCTACCAAGGGGGCAGAAAGGTACCCAGTGGGTCACTGGGAGTGGTAAATGGAACCACTCCTGCTTCCTTGGCTTGGTTCATAGATCCAACTGGTCTTCCTACTGGGGACAGAGTGCCCTATAGGGTTTTCTGATTCATCGTGTAGATTGCATCCTGGAAAATGAAACCCTCCTGCATAGTATTGCCTCTGAGGTGGTACTTCAGCTGTACCATCAGCAAGCCATTCTATTGCTCTCTCAGATTGGCTCTTGTAGAGAGTGGTATATGAAAAGACTAACAGGTCTTCTGATCATGGGATCACTCCCAAACCTCCATTGTGAAGTGGATCCCCTGATTGGATGCTATGATGGGTGGGGTTCCATGTCTGTGGATCAGGTACTCTGTAAACTCCTGTACAGTGATACAGGCTAAAACTCTGCTGGCAGGAAATGTAAACCTACACCAAGAATAAATGTCTTATCTTGTGAGAACAAATTGGCCCTACAGTGTGCAGATTGCCCAACGCAGTCAGCTTCTCACTAAGTGGCTGATTGATCATTCAAGGAATAGTACTATACTGATAACTCAATACTGGTCTCTCTGGCAGTTTGGATATTCAGAGGTGATGGTAGCTAGATCGCACTTACTGAGAGTTCATGCCAAGAGACTATGCCTAGTCTCCATCTCTGCCACTGTGGTCACTCCATTCATGTGGCCATCATATTTCTACTTTTGCATCCTTAAAGTCTGTTCTAAATACAGTAGTCAGGTCAATTCATTTACATGCAAAACCCTGTAATGGTTCCTACTTCAATGAGTAAAATCCCAAGTCTTTACAGTGCCCTTCCTCCTTCCTCCTGTTCATTACTTTCCTGACTTGTTTAGCTACACATTTCCACAAGTTCATTGTGTTCCAGTTGCACTGGCCTCTTTACTGTCCCTTGAACTGGCCAGGTCCACTCCCACCCTGGTCTTCTGCTGTCTCCCGATACACTCTTCTGTAGACAGATAAACCCTTTCTTTCACCTTCTCCAATCTTTGTTTGAACTTCACCCTCTCAGTGAAACCTGCACTGACCTCTTTATCATCCCACTTAATATGACAAAATGCCCGACACTTCCCTGCCCAGCATTCTTATGCTCCTTACCCTGCTTTCCTTTTTCCCCTATTAAACTTACTGTCTTCTAACATGCTTTATTTATCTGTTTTATTAAATAAACATACTTTATTTATCTGTTGTGTTTCTTGTGTAGTGTCTGTCTTCCCTGCCAGAAGACAGGACTCTTTGTTTGTTTTGCCCCCTCACATACTTTAAGCACCAGGAAAAGGGCCTGGAAACAGAAACAGAACTCAATTAATAATGAAAGGAAAATTGAGCCACCCATGAATAAAAGCGAATTAAAACAAGGTGATACTTTTGTGTTAAAATTAATGATTAAGACTCTGTAACCTCCCCAAATACCCATAGTGTGTGGGAAAGATGTTTCCATAGTTTGCTAGTGAGTTTACAACCTTTTGGAAAGCAATTTAGCAATATAGCTGGTTCTTAACTTCTCGAATTTCAGTTCTCATACACTCTACATGAATACCTCCGAAACTACTTTCCTCAGCATAGTTAACTATGACTTGAAAAGTTGATTTAATGGTGTAGTCAACCAGCCAGTGGGGCAAAGGCCTGGCATTCACATGTTTTATGTTTAAACAGTATCAGTTACACAATCCCAACATTCCTTTTTCTCATTTTAACTGATTTTCTCATTAGTTTTGCAAGACTAGGAAAACTGTTAGCAATAAATTGTGAAATAGATCTTTTGCTAAAGTTCAATATGTTTAACAGTTTTGGTTCTTTTGTTTTCTCGTTTTTCCCAGCTCAACATTCTGTTTCTAATTTGACAGGCTTTTTCATTTTCAGCTAAAGTTGATTTAATTCATGATTTATTTCAAGTATACCTGACTTATCTTTGGAGCTAAAAATCATAGCTGGTTTTTTGTTGAAATCATGTTTATTAGTTATTATCATTTATCCTCCAGTACTCATTGGGAAGCAGTGATATGCCAGGCCCTACATAGGTTGGGCTTCCTCTGCCCTCAAGAGATTAGTAGGAGAAAACAAATAACTGTGTGGTGTGCTGGGATTGGGGCAGGCTCCAGGAAAGCAGTGAGGCTTGATTAACTCTGGGTCGGGTGGGAGATGGACACAGGGATGCAGTGAGGCTTGATTAACTCTGGGTGGGGTGGGAGATGGACACAGGGACTCAGCATCTTTTCAGCTCTATCTCTCTTCCACAGCTGGTTATCTAATCTATGTATTGGCCAAATGTTCTGCAAATTGTAATAGAATTAGAATACTATCTTGTCATAAAAGAAACTAAGAATAAATTAATACAATTCTATGAACTTCTCTGAAGAAACTCTATTTAGAGCATTTAAAAAACATCTTTTTAAAACTTTAAATGGAAAGTGTGGGTTCCTTTTCCATGGACCCATGTTGATTTTTCTGGTTTTGTAATATATGCCTGCCTGTGTTTTGCAGAGTGGTTACAGTATGTATTAATTAAGAAGAGCCCCAAGACCCAAAGTGTTTGAAGTTTAGATAGCAATTGTTCCCCTGATACATCTTTTCTTGTGTATTTATTGTTATATGAAATTGTTTTTATAGTTTCTAGTTTATATATAAACTAGTTGTATATATAATTATATGTAGACATATATATAATTACATATAATTAATAGAACTGACTACATCAGGATTTCATGACCTCATCATGTAATAACAATGTAAACAGGATAACAAGCATGCAACCAACTGGAAAATATTTCTAACATGTGACAAATTTAATATCCTTAATATATAAATTACTCAGAAATTGGAAAGAAAAGCATTGTAATCCAATTAAGCAAAAGCATAAAAGGTTTGTACAGAAAATTCATGGAAAAAATACAATTAGTAGTGCTTATTATGTACCCAGGTGTTTTTCTAAATGCCTAATAGATTGACTTTTAGCCCTCATGTCAATTATGAGATGACTCTGATCAAGTTACTTCCTGTGCTTCAGTTTCCCTCCTCTGTGCACACATCTAAGAATTTTTCTATGAAAAATGCAAAGAAGTAAAGTTGCTGGATTTTAGAGATTGTGTATTTTTAATAGGTCTTACCAAAATTCTATCCACATTGCCATGTCAATGTACATTCCCATCAACCTAGTTTGAGGTATCACTTTCCCCCGACCCAAGCCAACACTTAATAAGCTCTGTAATTTCCCTTTTTTACAATGTGGTGGGCAAATCACTTCTGCCTCTCAAGAATTCAAATCCTGCTGAGCATCTTTTCATGAGCTTCATGCCCATTTGTGTGTCTTTTTTGGAGAAAGGTCTATTCAATTCTTTTGCCCATTTTTGAATTGGGGTATTTTTTGATGTTGAATTCTAGGTGTTCTCTGCATATTCTGGTTGTTCATCGTTAGTCAGATATGTGATCTGGAAATATTTTTTCCTGTGGGTTGCCTTTAATTCTATTAATATTATCTGTCTTAGACTACTCAGGCCATGATAACAAAATACTGTAAACTGGGTAGTTTATAAACAAAAGAAATCTATTTCCCATAGTTCTGGAAGCTAGGGAGTCCAAGACCAGGGTAGTGGAAGATTTAGCACATGGTTAGAGTCCACTTCCTGGTTAATAGATGGCAGTCTTTTTACTGTGTCCTCATGTGGTGGAAGGGCTGAGAGCTCTTTCCAGAGTCCCTTTTATAAGGGCAGTAATCTCATTCTTGAGGACTCTGCCCTGATGCCCTAATCACCACCCAGAGGCTCCACCTCCTCATGCCATCACCTTGGGGGTTTGGATTTCAACATATGAGTTTTGATGGGACACAAATATTCAGACCATAGTAGTGTACTTTGATGCACAAAGCTCTTTAATTTTCATGAAATCCAATCTATTTTTGTTTTTGTAACCTGTACCTTTGGTGTCATGTCTAAGAAATTGTTGTCACTTCCAATGTCATGAAGTTTTCCTGTATGTTCTCTTCCAAAAGTTTTATAGTTTTAAATCTTATGTTTAGGTCTTTGATCCATTTTGAGTCAAATTTGTTTATGGTATTATGGAGGGACCAATTTCCTTCTTTTGCATGTGGATACTAGATGTTCATTTTTTAAAAAAGATTTTATTTATTTATTTGACAGAGATCACAAGTAGGCAGAGAGGCAGGCAGAGAGAGAGGAAGGGAAACAGGCTCCCTGCTGAGCAGAGAGCCTGATGTGGGGCTCGATTCCAGGACCCTGGGATCACGACCTGAGCCGAAGGTAGAGGCTTTAACCCACTGAGCCACCCAGGCACCCTAGATGTTCATTTTTATTACATTTGATAGTTTTCCATATTGCAAAGCCCTTTGAAGAGTACTGTGTCTTATAATCCTTTATATCCCTTACAGTACCATGCATTTAACAAGAGCTCAGTGCACTTTAAAAAAATACTTGTTTAAAAAAAAAAACTTATTTTTTAAATACAAATAACTACTTATTTGTAGTTATTGACTATTGCATTGAAAATATTACCCTGCATCTTAGTCGTAGGACCAGTTCATAATAGGCAATTAAAAATGTTTATTGGATTATGGGATTGAATATACTTAGATTGAATATACTTATTCTAGGAATTTCATTGTCAAAGTAAAAAATATTTTTTCAATTAAGTGATATTGATAGGATTGGAGAATGAGGATTATTATAAATGTATTATACAATACATATATATATAAAGAAAATGATATAAATACCTCAAAATACTGTACATAGCCATTTTCAAAGCACATACTTAACTTCTCCTTTGAAGATGGTGAATTAAAATGAAGAATTCACTATTTTTTTCCCTCTCCTCCAAATCTTTTTGAAATAATCCAATTAAAAGAAAAGCCATAAGAACTTTGGAAAACCAACGAGGGTGATGTGATAGTTACATTAAAATGTTCCCAATGAACAAGGCTTGCTGGCACTATATCCTTGTATAGTCCCCTCACACATTGAAGCTGGACTTTAGCCGGTAGGTAAGTGACAGTGATGCTGTGCTATTTGAATCTAAGCCTTTAAAAGTCCTGGTGGCTTTCTCTTTTACACTTATTGGGGAGGAAAGTAGCTTTTTTCCTCTATCCATCTTAGGCTCATTGGCTAGGGCTCTGCAGATTAGACCAACTAAAGGCAGATTAACAAGAGAAAAACAGAAGAATTTAATAATACCAGCATTGCTATATACATAGAAGAACTCAGTGATGTGTAACTCAAAAAGGTGGCTAGAACTTGGGCTTATCTAGCATCTTAACAAAGCACAATGAATTCATAGAAAAGTGACAAGACGAAGGAAAAGGGTTATAGGCTTAGGGTGGCAAACTATGGGAAGGTAGACATTTGGGGGAAACTAATGGAGTAGGTTGGTTTGTGTAGGTCCATTTCAGTGTTGGATTTCTGTCTTTTTTCATGGCTATAAAACTTCCCTGGGAGAGGGGAGTTATGGCATTCCTCATTTCTCAGAAGTTCCTGCTTTTGGTCAGATATGGAAGGTTCTAGGTAGATTACTTTCTGCATCTGCCAATTCTCATTTGCCTCCAGCTCAAAATAATCCTTATGCCAAAGTGGCATATTTTGGGGTGACATATTCTGGTCCCCTACACACTCTTAGAAGTTAGCAATATGTGAAAAGGTCTTTAAGTCTTTTATAACTTTTTACATAATAACTCTATTTCTAGGTATTATTCCTAAGGGAACATTCAGAAATATGAACTCCCTTTTACAAATAATAGTTACATATCATTGTGAATTATAATAATAAGAATTGGAGGGTGGACATAGCCCTACTGTTGAATGCTAGAAGAATGGTTCAACAAATTATGTTGTATACATTTGTTAAAATTGATTAGTCATTGAAAGTCATGATTTTGGAGCATATTTACTGACAATGAAATGCCATCCATTCATTTATTCATTCATTCTGCAAATATGTGTAAATAATGTGTGTCAGGCATTATTATAGGTACTGGGTTTTCATAGTGAACAGAACTCTCTTATGGAACAATTACTCCCCTGGAACAGTAATTCAGGAGACAACAGAAAAAAAAACAACAACCAGGCAAACAAATATATTACGTACGGTGGTGATAAATTCTAAGAAGAAAAATAAAATCAGAGGAGAATTACTACTGTTAAAATATGATATAATGATACCATGTTAGGAGATGTTTATATAATGTATTCCTAATTTTGTAAAGAAACAAACAAAAACCCTTACCACCACAATAAATACATGTACATAAGGACAGAATAATGACTTGGAAAAAAATTAGAATATTCACAGTGCTTAGCCCAAAGTGGGAGAATACTTGGTAATTTTTTTTATATGTTCCCACTTTCCAAAATGTCAATAATGAACATTTATTTAGAATCAGAAAGCCACAACACACACAAATCGTTGAAAAATCAATAGAATTAAGTTTAAAATAAAAACACTAATTTATACATGTTTATTATTAATTGCTTAAAGGAACATGAAATTAGTCAGAACCCATAAAATGTACAACATGGAGTGGACTCTAATTTATACTATGATTTCTGAGTGATAATGTGTCAGTGTAGTATCATGGCACATAACAAATGTACAACCATGGTACAAAATGTCCATAGTGGGAAAGGTGGTGTTAGGGTGGAAGATAGGGGATATATGAATTCTCAGTACTTCCTACTTAATTTTGCTGTGAACCAAAAATTGCTCTAAAAAATAAAGTTTATCTTTTTAAAGATTTATTTATTTACTTGAGGAGAGAGTGCATGTGTGCGCACGTATGAGTTGGAGGAAGGACAGAGTGAGAGGTAGAAAATCCCAAGCAGACTCCCCACTGAGCACAGAGCCTGATGTGGGGCTCTATCTCATGACCCACAACATCATGAGCCAAAATCACGAGTCAGACGCTTAACAGACTGAGGCACCTAGGTGCCCCCAAAATAAAGTTTATTAATTAAAAAAAAAAAAAACAGAGAGTTAATACAATAGCCGTAACATCAAGCATAGAATTTCTTTAAAGAGGAAATTTTGGAAATATGCTTTATCTCAGTAAATTTGGCACAAATCACCTTTCTCTTTCTCACAATTCCAGAAGCACGGTTTTTTAGTATCACATGGTAAGCACATCCATTTATAAGGGGCAAACCAATATTTGCCAAACTCATCAAACTGCAATACAAACCAATGTCTGTTTATTATTTAAAGAGTGCTGTCATGTCAGCTGGAATATGTGTGTTGGTGTAAGCAACATTTTTTTCTGTGAAGGCATGGCAAAATGCTATATATTTTTTTAAAGTTTTTATTTATTTATTTGGTAGAGAGAGAGAGATCACAAGTAGGCAGAGAGGCAGGCAGAGAGAGAGGGGGAAGCAGGCTCCCTGCTGAGCAGAGTGCCCTATGCGGGGCTCGATCCCAGGACCCTGGGACCATGACCTGAGCTGAAGGCAGAGGCTTAACCCACTGAGCCACCCAGGTGCCCTGGCAAAATGCTTTATTATCAGAAGATTGCCTGGAGAGCCTGAAATTAGAGGAAGTGGTAGCTTGTTTTATGATTTATCAAATGAAGTATTTCTCAAAGTGTAGGTCCATGGACTTCCTACATCAAACTCACCATGGGTGTTTATGAAATGCAGATTCCCAAACACTAACCTAGATTTACCTTATCAGAATCTCCAGGTATGGACCCCAAAACTGCATTATTAGCAAGCACCCAAGGTGATATTTATGTGCATGGAAGTTTGTAAACCGCTGGTACTTTGATAAAAGGTAATGATGCCCTTTCTCCACAATGGGAAATTAACAACTCAAGGGTGTTGGTGAGACATACTTTTCTCTAAATCTGCTTAGAGAACACTGCTCATTTCAAGCTCTGAGCCTCTGCTTTTCTCTGATTCCTTGACTATGTTAGCTTTCTTTAATTACTGTCAAGTCATCATAGAAAATCATTCCTTTTTCTCTTCATATCTTCCCAGAGTTATTAAATTCTTTTTATGTATTCTATAGAGGGATAATTATATACAGTGACAGTCTGATGAGTTTTGACAAATGCATACATCCACGTAACCAACATTGCAGGAGAAAAATAGAATATGCCATCATCCTAGGAAGTTCACTAGAGTCTCATTCCATTTTATCCCTGTCCCATCTATCCTGGAGACCACTATTATGATTTACATCCCCACAGATCAGTTTTGCCTATTCTTGAACTTCATATAATGGTGTATTGATTAAGAGCTAACCCCATAGTTGTTACAAAAGATGACACTCATTTTTCCAAGTTATTTTAAGAGAAGCTACTCCAGACAACTCTTAAGAAACTCCAACATATTTCAATTTTCATTGGTAAAGGTGAAATTCCTTAATTAAGATTTCTTTGCCTAGAGGTATAAACAGGATTCTGCTGAGGACTTTACAAACTATCCTTCTGTAGCCAGTTAAGCCTTCAATTAAAACCAGCTTTAATGTATCCAGTTGTAAAACTCTGATAGGAAAAGAGAGAATGCAATTGGAAGAAATTTTTCTGACCCTAAAGAATGATATCATGTAGCTTCTGCAAGAATTTTAAGATCAACTTTTTGAAATACAATCGATAATACTTTGTAGGAAGAAAGTTTGGAAATGGGCAAATATATGCCATTTGATTCATAGACTGTGGACACAAAGTCTGGTCCCAGATTAGATTCCAAAAAGGATTGGTAACGTCTTCTCCAAACTTGGGTTTCACCATAGTCTTACACACTTTTGCGTTTTCAGCCCCGCAGTGGCAGTCCTTTTCAGAGCCTAAAGGAATGTGACATCATTTGAGAAATAGTACATCCTTTCTACCATCCATTATCATAATTCCCTGGGTCCATAATGCTTTCTCTGGTCCCTACCATTTGTGCATGCTTTCATTCTTCCAGGAGTTAACATTTTCTGCTACTATTTGTGTGGTTCCATGTCACTCTCGTAGCATTGTCATTTGCCTCCGTCTTTCTCATTGTTCATTCTTTATCCTAGCTTAAAGAGCTCTATGTCAACACTTGAATTTTTTTTTAAGAATCGCCCCACCTTTTTCTCCTCACTGGAGTTGCCCAAGGTCATATTTCCGACATATTTCTTACAGGCAGAGATCACAAGTAGGCAGAGAGGCAGGCAGAGAGAGGGGAGGAAGCAGGCTCCCTGCTAAGCAGAGAGCCCAATGCGGGGCTCTATCCCAGGACCCTGGGATCATGACCTGAGCCAAAGGCAGAGGCTTTAACCCACTGAGCCACCCAGGTGCCCCTGTATTTTTATAAATATGTTGAGGTCTAGCTTTCTAAAGTCTTCTGTGCATAATCTTGCCCTACTTTGAAGATGATGTGGCCATGTTCTTCCAGGTTCCCATCCCTTCCACTCTGAAGAATGGCTTCTTCCCATTGGTTGGAATCAGAGCACAATTATTTCTATTACTTCCTTTACCCTCTAGGACATGGAATTGTTAGGGACACAAGTGAAAAACTCTGCTTTTATCTGAATGAAGTATCCAAATGTTATCTGCATTGTGTATGCTCTGCCAGTTTTGTAGCTTTCCTCCATGTGGCTCAGCTCTGCTTCCATGAAAACATTGCTTCTGTTCTTCTCCTCTTTCATCTTCATCCAAGTGTTCAGAGTCCTCTGAAATCTATTGTTATCACAGCCTACAGTGCTGCTCCATCTCCTTCCAACAGGTCTTTGTGCACACACACCCTTCTATCACTGTGTTCCCATGGATCTCTTCCATTTCACCAGCTCTCAGTGGTATCTGTGAGGTCTTGTTTGTCGCCCTATGCTAAATATCAAAGTTGCTGTGTTGCTTATGTTCTGTGCATGATATCTGGACATCTGCTGCCTACATTTTCTTTCTGATGTCCTTCCCGATTGTTTTCTTATTGAATCACTCAGCACCTCCCTTACTGTTGAAATTCTTCCCAGGCTCTCCTTAATGTCATTCATGGAAACTCATTTCAGTTTAACTAGGTGTTTTTTTCTCCCTTCCCATCTGTTTTTCATTTACAGCCCCTTTGGCCAGATGAGTTGGTATCTGACATAACACATTCTTTTCAGTCTTTGAAAAATTCTCCTCATTCCTGGTCAAATATCCATCATTCCTACATTTGAAGCTATGGCCCTGAAATAAAAATTTGTACCAAGTGTGTACCTAGTGGTTCACTTTTCATATCATATTTTTATTCTAAACATTTGCCTTTAAGTCTTTTATGTCCCAAATTTCACATCATCTTGAGATGTTTTCATAGTCTATTTTGATGGGCTTTCATTTCCATGAACTTGGCAAGTGATACCTTTGACCAACCTCAGTAGGCTCTGACATGTGCTAGATTTATACTCCATGAAGATAACACCCATTCTTGCATGACTTGATTGTGTCAATTCACAGACATTACCATATCCCTCACAAGGGGGTCCCCAAGTCCCAATGCTTGGCTTTTCCTCCATAGCTTTATCATTTCATGTGTCTTCTTCCTCTGTGAGAGAGCATTATTACAAGTGGTATAGTAAGTAGAAAGGAATTTTGTTCCTTTTGTTCCAAGCTACTTGTTACTTGGTAGCTAAGGAGGACAAATAAGTGAATCCTACAAGACTCAGCTTCTTTATCCTCCAAGTGGGGGATAGAATACTGACCTTATAGAGTTATTGTGATGATTTAATAAAATACTACAAATGAAACCACTTTATAAACTAAAAGTAGCACAAACATAGGCTTTTTTAAAAAAAGATTTTATTTATTTATTTGACAGATAGATCACAAGTAGGCAGAGAGGCAGGCAGAGAGAGAGAGGGGGAAGCGGGCTCTGATGCGGCACTCGATCCCAGGACCCTGAGATCATGATCTGAGCTGAAGGCAGCAGCTTAACCCACTGAGCCACCCAGGGGCCCCCAAACATAGGTTTTAAGAGTAATCATTGGATTATTTAGTATTTCTCCACTCTGCAGAGCACATGAAGCACGCATGAGAAGTTTCTCAACATTGGCTCCAACCCCATATTAACTCATTTATTGAGTGCCTCCTGGAAGCCGGGTCCTCTGTAAGGAGAAACAAGGCATGTGCACAAAACTTGGTGGTGGAATACTTGGCCAGGAAGAAACTGAATTCGGGAACGTTTCCTTTCCCCAGAAGATTCAAGTGGGCATTGTGCTGGCCTGTATGCTTCCTGCAGTTATCTGTGCCATGTTCTTTGTTCTTTGGATTTTTAACACTTCAACAAATGCTTCTGGGCACCCAGAGGTCAGCCCAGTGGTGTGCAAGAATCTGCTCATTTTCTAGAACCCTGGACCTTTGGCTTGTGCTGGATCCAACTTAAGCTGACTTCATCTGGGAATATGCCACAGTACCCCCTTCTCTACCCTAACAGTGATGGGATGGCATGGTTCTCTAGCGAGTTTGTAGGACCAACATAATAGCAACTAACTGTGATAGTACCAGCTAAATTCACATGCATTGAATCCCTGCCATATGTCCATACTTTGTTAGGCTCTTTGTATACATCAGTGCTTTTCAACCATTAAAAATTATTGCTCTCCTAAGAATTGCTCCCCATTTTTCGACATGTTTTTCTTAATAGCCCTTCTATGACATTTTAACGCCACAGATAACACTGTGTACTTGTTTAGGTACTGTATATATGTAGGTACTTTGTGTGATTTATATGGGAAGAGAGTGAGATCTTTTCACCTTCTCCCCCAAGAACAAATTTTCACCCCCCTGAGGGTGATATTACCCCCACTGAGAATATGTGTGTGTGTGTGTGTGTGTGTGTGTGTGTGTGTGTGTATTCCTCCCCTTCCCTCAGTCATTCCCCAAGCAATCTGAAAACTGTTTGCTCAAATCCTGAACCTACTACACAACTATTGACCCCAGGGAAAGAAACCTTAATTCAGAGGTAACAGCAAACACTCCATTTAAGGAAAGGCTGCATTTTCTCCATAGAGCCCAACCCCCAGGTCAAGTCTGGACAGACCCCAGCTTGATGAAGTCTTGTGGTCTCTCTCACATACTGTTTTCTTTGTGACTTCCTCCCCCAGGACCTTGAAAGGATGCTGAACATTCCTCATCAGAAACCTGAGGAGGACACTGAAAAGACAGCCACAATTTTCCTTCTGCTTGCTGCCAAGTTTCTTGAGGGCTCAGCTGTTGGGGTAAGATTTGTAGGATTTCATATATATATATCTATGAAATCGATCTATCTATCTATCTATATAAAATAAAAGTGCACACATAGTGCAAGCTGAGGTTTCAAATGCTGTCTTAGTTTTCTGTGTCAAAGGGCTAGAAAATATGGAAATGAAGGATCATAGAAGGATAGGGGAAAGAGGAGACTAGAGGTTTGGGGATGGGAGGAAGAAAGAAAAGGAAGAAAAGGAAGAGAAAGTGTAAAGGAAGGAGCAAGGGCCTTGGAATCAGACAACTAGTCTGGTCACTTTGTGACCTTGGGAAAGTTATTTAAACACTCTAGGTCAATTAAAAGACTTGTTTGACGGGGTCTATCTTTGTATGTACAGTATCTGGCATACAAAAGGTGCCCAGCTGTGTCAGCATTGTTATTATCATCACATGTACATATTAGTAGTAAAAGGAATTGGAATCAAATCAGTTTGCCATCCAAGTTTTCTAATCTTAGAAAAGGCTTATGAGTACCAATAGATATGGGCAGAGCCACAAGGGCATTTGGGCACTCTGCTGATGGCAGAGGAGGACGTGTCTGGAGTTTCTAAGGGACCCAAAATAATAGTACTCTGTTTCCCATTCAATATTTGAACCATTTGGGATCCAAGACAAAGGAGTCATCAGTGGAGGCCAATATATGGCCCTCATTACTGATCAATGCTACTTTACAGAACTTGACTGCTATCTTTGAGCAAGTGGGGTTCTCAGCATCAAGCTCAGGCATTCGACCAACTTACTCATAAACCTCAGGCAACATTACAACATGGTAACCTCCCCCACATGCAGAAAGATGCCTCTTTCTGTGGGTATTCCTGAAAAAAAAAGGAAGGAAGCAAGAGCTAGGCCATGCATGACTCCTTTCTCCTTCTAAACTCACCAATCAGGTTAGTCAGTTCACTTCCCAGGGCGGAGGAATGTGTAAGGGAACAGAAGAGGCCAGGTGTGTTCTGCCAGAGGGTGTCCTTTGACCTGGACAAGATAAAACAAGAGGGGGGTTGGATGTGAGAGTCTCAGGCTCTAACTGGCTTGTAGGTAGTAATGCAAGGTGACAGAACTCGGAGAATTTCATCAGTCTATAGAACTGGCCCTAAGTGGGAGGAAGGGATACTACAGTGTGCTTCAAACTGGTTAACAATGAGCTCTCTGGGGTTAAAAATAAAGATACCCATTTATAAATTTTACTGGTATAAAGGGTGTGTAGCACACAATTTATAAATAATAATAATAGGGGTGCCTGGGTGGCTCAGTGGGTTAAAGCCTCTGCCTTCAGCTCAGGTCATGATCCCAGGGTCCTGGGATTGAGCTCCACGTGGGGCTCTCTGCTCAGCGGGGAGCCTGCTTCCTCCTCTCTCTCTGCCTGCTTCTCTACCTGCTTGTGATCTCTGCCTGTCAAATAAATAAATGAATAAAATCTTTAAAAATAATAATAATAATAATAATAATAATAAAACACACAATACTCTCTTTTAAATTCCATGTAGCCCATTGATTCTCACTGAATGTTTTCACTGAGTTTTGCTTTAATCTTGTATCCATAGCCAACTTGTGGATGCAATTCAACCATGATTTGATAAGTGGAGTCATTTCCACCATCCAGATAACAATAGATGTGAATAGCTCACAGGCATAGACAATAGCAAAACGTAGTAAGATTATTTAGAAGTGATGAGTTTGCATATTTATGACCTTGTTTTTAATGTCAATTAATTGTATGATTTTATAATATAAATTTTAATAATAGCTGTGCTTAACAGTCCAACTTATAAAAAGTCCAAAAATTTATCAGTCAGCACATCACTGAGGAGTCTCCCACAGTCCGAATCATGTTCAGCTCCCACCTTAGGAGATACTGGGGTGCCACAGGTGGAGCAAGGGGCAGGCGGGCTGTAGGGATTGCCAGGCAGGAAGAACAGCATCCACCAGGGGGCAGTGTGGGTCCAGGTGGTCCCTTATGTAGGGAGCCAGACCACAGCCTGTGGTTACTGGCTGAATAACGACAAGCACCACCCCTGGAGAGACTTGGGGCTTCCCTCTTGGTGCTGACCAGGGGACAATCTGGAAACCAAAACACATGACCTGAGCTGCTATTGGAGAAGGGGTCAGGGGAGAATCCTCCTGCTCCCAGCACCCATCTGACTTCAGGACAGACTCACTCTGGACAGAAGATGCACTTGGGGCTCAGGAGCTTGAGTGAGACAGAACTTAATTAAATGAAATGGGAGTTCGGGGCCTGTGCTTGAGAGGACCAGGGTGGGGAGACCAACACTAGAAGTCAAGCAGGATTTTCTAGTCAGCTAAAACATTTGGAGCCCTGAGGGACACAAGCAGAATCACAGAAATCCACTTCCAAACTGCATTCTTCCCTGCACATAGGAGTTGTGGCTGAGTCTTTAAGCAGGAGCAAGTTCTGTAGCACAACACATCCATCAACAGACGCTATGATATGATAAAATACTGGATATTCAATCTATCCTAATTCTATTTCATATGCTTACAGTCATTTTCTAGAAGCCCCACTTAAGGCTTAAATGCCTCTTTTAGGAGTTTGAAAATGTAGTTTCTTGGTGACTTACTTTTTCCCTCTCCCAAATAAATCTAGCTACCTGAACAGAGCAAAAGCAAAACTAGTACCTGGGGAAAAAAAATCACATTTTCTTGCTAATTTAGGCAAAATGGTCCTTAGAATTTTATAAACTATCCAAATCATTTATAAAAAGTTTTTGTTTTTTCTCTACATTCACCTGTTAAATTACTTCCTTGTTTTGTTTATGAAGGTCTAGCTTTGTCCTAAAACCTGAAAGCCCAGGATTTCAAAAGAGTTGTGTTTATTTCTTTGCTTGCTTCAGGCATGAATTGCTCCTAGGCCATGGAAGAAAAGTCAGTTCATATTGATGTGTGGGCCTTAGGTTAACAGAAGATCAGCAATTTTAGTTTGAGACAATACATCTTACCTTATTTTTTTTTTAAGATTTTTTTTTTTTTAATTTATGTGAGAGAGAGAGAGACAGTGAGAGAGGGCATGAGAGAGGAGAAGGTTAGAGGGAGAAGCAGACTCCTGATGCGGGCCTTGATCCTGGGACTCCAGGATCATGACCTGAGCTGAAGGCAGTCATTTAACCAACTGAGCCACCCAGGCACGCTTACCTTGTTATTTTTAACAGTTTCTGAACTGTTAAGTTCAGTGATATATTAGAAATAATGGGAAATCAGCAAATTGTGGGTGATTGTCTAGCATAAATTAGTTCAAGTTCAGTATATTATGTCTATGTTAAAAAGCTAAGTCATGTTTTATAGAGAAGAATAAGAGAAAAGATATCTAAATGAAATTAATGAATAGGATCACAGTATACATACTGTTTTATAACTCAAAAATATTTTTTACAGTACATAATTTTAAACATGTAGAGAATGGAGTATAATGAACCCTCAGACTCTGTGGATCTTGTTTCATCTATCACTTTATAACACCATCACTATGACATTTCATCTGAAATATAGAACTTAATAAATAATAATATACAACGATCACGTTTAAAAAATCATCATAAAAATGCCATAGTATCATTCAATATACAGTCACTGTTCAAATGTTCTCAACTTTCATGTGTGTGTGCACCCACAGGTGTGCACACTTGGACTTAATAAAAGTGATACAATATATTGCAGTTGGTTAATATGTCTCTTAAGTGTCCTAATCTGTAGGTTCTCCTGCCATTACTTTTGTTTTTATAATTTCTTTATTAAAGATAACATTTTTTTGGTTACTTACTAAATCACAAGTATTTCCCCATCATTCTTTTTTTTTTTAAGATTTTTATTTATTTATTTGACAGACAGAGATCACAAGTAGGCAGAGAGGCAGGCAGAGAGAGAGGAGGAAGCAGGCTCCCCGCTGAGCAGAGAGCCCGATTCAGGGCTCGATCCCAGGACCCTGGGATCATGACCTGAGCTGAAGGCAGAGGCTTTAACCCACTGAGCCACCCAGGCGCCCCTCCCCATCATTCTTTAAGGCTTCATAATATTCTGTCATGTGGACATTACATGATTTATTTTCACAACCTTCTATTGTTGGATAATTGTGTCCAATATTTGGACACCAATAGTTGTTCAGTAACTGTCACCAGTATCATTCAATTTATTGTGAACAATACCCTAACACATACATCTATGGGGACTTGCTTAATCGTTTAAGAAAGATTGATAGATGCAGAATTCCTGGTTGAAAGAATCAGTGTGTCTCTCTCTCTCCCAGTGCCTTTTCCAATGGTTTGCTTTACTTCTCACGTAAACGTATGGACTTGCTTTTGAATTTGATTTAAATTCAAACTCTCCAAAAATTGAGGATTCCTGCAGTAAATATTGAAACCATTTCTTTCTATACTGCCAAGGTTCAGGATTTGGTAAACAGTCTTTCAATATGGAAGGGTCAGGGAAAGATTTATGGCAAGGTAACTCTACAGGTGTTGACAGTCAAAGAGCAGGTTAGACTGGAAGGTGTCATGTGTCCTCAATGACCCACCCCTTTGGCTTGATGAGTCACTTTAGTTTGAACTGAAAATGTCACTCTCTTTCATATGATTGATGAAAAACCCTGAACATGTAGATGGAATGTCTTGGAAAATATGTTCACTCCTTTGATTGGCTATGCTCATATTGTGAGGTTACAAGAAAGTCTAGTCTCCTGGAGGGAAGGTGAGTAGTTGTGATTGCCACAGGGTAAGATTCCCTAACTTCCTTTGAAAGCTCTCAGGAATTCAGTGTGGGGTTGGATGAATGGGAAGGGTGTAGGGGTAATGATAAAACAAGATCTGCCATGAACTGGTAATTATTGAAGCTAGTACACAGTAATTTATTCTGCTATTTTCCCTGATTTAGAGAATGTGTGAAAATTCATGTCCATAATAAAAATTTAGAAGATCTCCTAGAGCAATATGGCCAGTCCATGGCCTGTGGCCCTGGGTGGCTCTTTGGGGCTCCAAGTATAGCCCTTGAGGCAAACATGAATAAGATTTCACAATATATTACTGTAATGGGATTTTTTTAAAGTAATAAAAAGTCCTTGGAGAGATTTCAAATGATATTCCACACAAGCTTGTGCTACCATTCACTTTTATTTCATGCAATAAATGAATCATACAGGAATATTTTACAGGGTAAATTATTGTAGCCCCTTGTCAGTGACACCAGAGGATTCTGCCTTATATCCTCTGTCAAGGAGATCACTCTTACAGTGTAGTCTTTAAGAAAAAAAAACCTTCACAATCAGGAAATTCTACTTTCTGTGTAATCTGGTTTATAAAAGGTACTGAAAACACCTGTGGTGTACCAAACTGTGATTCATGAATTACAGTGAATTAACACTGAATTTTTTTCTTTTAAACTTCTTTTGAAAGTCAGGGATGCCCAGGGACCTCATACATTGTAGGCCATCACCTAGAGTGGCTCAAAAAGTTGGTGTCTAAAATTTTAATTGTAGATTAATCCCATGTTCTGGGATGTTCGTGGAATATATTGTAGATATAAGGGATGATTTTATTATTTATACAGATATTTGATCTATTAGATGCCTCCTCTTAGTTGGCTAAGAACTAGGTGTTGAAAATGCAGTCAATCACTTGACTCTCATTAAATCACTTAACCAACCTCAGTGGTGATTCTCTGACATACAAAGAAGAGGGGATATTTCAGTTTGAGTCAGCAACCACTAGCAGGCAGATGGTTGATTTTTTTTTCTTCCCCTACACCCTGACAATGAAACTAGAAAGCTATAACCCTTAATGAACACAAATTAGATCTTGATTATAAAAGACCTCATTTTATAAAATAATAAAGATTCCATCGCTTCAAGGGATTCTTCATTTTACACATAAGGAAACAAAGGGTGAGAGGCTTATAAACTCAAGGTTAGATTGAAATCATAGTTTGTTCTGATTTGATGACATCAAATGGCAAAATCTAAAATT
>RCUC01140917.1:0-51454 GCA_003697995.1 Taxidea taxus jeffersonii | reverse complement strand
GGGGGGGGGGGTTGTCATCTCACCTGCCATGAGGGGCAGGGGGCTATTTTAGATACAGTGGGCCTTAGGTGGGTCTCTGAGATATGACCATGAGAAGAGGTTGTAAGCAGAAAGAAAAGGAAGTACAAAGATCCAGTGTTAGGAAAGTTCTTGGAGTGTTAAACAGTCTCAAAGGGAAGCTAGCTGTGGGCTCGAGGCAGTCACACAGAGTTGTGGGCCAGGGAAAGTGGCCCAAGATGAAGCTGGGGAGGCAAAAGTGGGTGGGCTCTTGCAGAGTTGCACCTGCCTTACAGAGGCAGCCTGGTACAATGACTGAAAGACCAGACATCAGAAGGGAACTTACTTCCATTTAGCATCTAATTTTTTCTTTTTTTGTTTTTATTTTCATTTTATTTTTCAAATTATTTTATCAACATAGAATGTATTATTTGCCCCAGGGGTACAGGTCTGTGAATTGTCAGGCTTACACACTTCACAGCACTCACCATAGTACATACCCTCCCCAATGTCCATAACCCAATCACCCTATCCTTACCCCCCAACCCCCAGCAACCCTCAGTTTGTTTTGTGAGATTTAGAGTCTCTTATGGTTTGTCTAATTTTAACAGACCCTCTGCCAGAACCTGTAGGCTGATTACCTTGTTTAATTCTGCAACTACAGAAAGTATGAAAGTATGCTTTGCCATTCCCATCTTATGGATGAGGAAGCAGTGACTTACACAGCTAAGTGAAAGAGGACAGGACTTAGCCTTGTCTGACTGCTGATCTGACTCCAAAGCCCAGGCCCTCCTCCCCACCACAGGCTGCTATCCAGATGATTCTGTCTTCTATGCATGCATGACTATGAGCCCACTACACTCCATCTCCCTCATCCTTCTTCCATTTAACAGACAGGCATCAGAACCCCAAAATAATACGCAGTTGAGTATCCCACTTGTGTGTTGCTTGCTACTTTATGAAGAGAGGTGCATTAAATTCCTCTTGTTTATCCTAAGAGGTTGATTCGTTGAGGAAATAGAGATTTTACATCCTCTAATCCCACTAGGGAGGATACTAGCTGGAACACTTGGCTGAGCTGCTGGAACAAGTGACCCAAGACAAAATGGTTCAAACAGGACAGGGATCTAGTTCTTGTTCACATGTTGGTGTCCAGGTAAATATTCTGGGGCTATCATTGTTCCTCTGCCCTTTGCAATCAGCCATGGACCCAGGCTCCTTCTATCTTATGCTCTTGTTTCTTCTAGATTATTGTCCTCATGGTTGAATTAAACAGGCTTACCAGAACCCCAATGAATTCCCCACCTATAGGAATAAACTACACAGGATGGAATGCAAGCATTTTTCCTTTCAAATGATGGGACCTGAAGTCGCACACATCACTTCTGCTCACATCCTATTGGTCATTACTTAGTTATACGTCCACACATAGTTGCAAGAGAAGTTGGGAAATAGAGTCTCTTACTGGATGGGCATGTACTCAGCTAGAGCTTGAGAGGTTCTACTAGAAACAGGAATAGGAGAAAATAAATGCCAGGGTATAGCCAGTACTCTCTGTCACGAAGGACATCTGAAGTCACATTTGTCACATTTGTTCATCTAAAGTCTAGTCCTTCCTTTTCCATTGCACATTGCTTTAAAAAGGGGGGGGCAGTAAAAGCCTATTGTCCAGAAAAAGGAACCAAATTAATTTCTTTTTTTCTTCCAGAGACTTAAATAAAAATGGCCCAGCCCTTAGCTGGTCTTCCTAATCACCCTGTCCCTGGGAAAGGCACAGGAGTGGTGAATAGATTAACACAAACCTGATCTCGAACCAGACCTCTTAAGGGGAGAGTCCTTGGAACAGAAAGCTCTGTGTGTGAAAGAAAGACTGTGGTCCAAGAGCTGGAGCTGGGGGAACTCAGCGAGTCAAGTGCTGACATGAGGAAGAGGGGTTACTCTAAGAGTTACCAGCCCAACAGCACAGCACTGTGCTCATCAGCACCCTCTGTGTCAGTGAGGTGCACTAACAGGCTGACAAATGCCAGAGCTTTTTCTCTACTCAGGAGTGATGAGGACTTCTTTGCTTAACGGTGTAAGAACCCTGGTCTTATAGGGAAAACTTCCAATTTTTCACCACTGAATATGACATTAGCTGGGGCTTGTCACAGAACCCTGGGATTCTTGGATGATCCACAGTAGAGGAAACCCCCAAATGTATTATGGGACTTCTGGCCAGCCCAGGAGGTGCAATTTCAAGTGTTTCTGAATTAATTTGGGAGGAAAAATGATAGTACTTGTTCCTGAAGTGTTTGTCCACTGAAATGCTTATTTCTGTCAACAAATAAAAGAGATAAAAATAAACATTCTCTGAAGATCCCTTTAAAACAATTTGCAGAAACGCTATACAGGTCAACAAAATATCAAAGATCTGGCTTATAAAAGTACCAAAAACCTCATGAAGCACCAAGGTGACCGACTAAAACTGCTCCAAGTGCAATCTGCGATCAAAGTCCTACTTAAAAGATTGTTTACCTGAGGTCACTGGAGGACCAGGGCAGGCCCAAGGCATAAGTGACTTTCAGTGGGTCTTTGGGCCACATTTTTACAATAACAATTTCCTGACACTCACATAAGCTTGTGGCCTATTCTCCACAAATGTCCCTAAATGACCTCAAATGCTTCATCCATGAAATGGGATGAGTACTCTAAGAGCTGGTCCAAATTAAGTGTTATGAGAACCCAGGAGGGCACGAACCTAAGCTCAGCTTCGGCATGGTGCTGCTGAGGAGGCAGCATTCGAGCCACATGATGAAGGAAATGAGGGATTATGACGAGGAGAGACTGTGTGCAAGGGCAGGACAATGGGAGCAACCCCACCTCACTGAGCCTTTATCTCCTCAGCAGTGAAGTGGTTATGGGGAGGGTTTGAAAAAATTTGTCAAACACCCAGAACAGCATGTGTCATAAAAAAAAATTAATAAGTGAATATTAAAATAACAACCAATTATTGACTATTGCAAAATGGGGCTAGAATCTGAGACTCTCATATTAGGCCAGTTCTCTAAAGAGAGACAGAGTACTCCCCAGCCTCCCCCCAGAAGCAAAACACAAATCATCTGTGCTGGAAAGAATTTCCTATGGAAATTCTTTCCATATTCTAAGTCCTGAGGAAGCCCTCAGGACTTCCACAGATTAATATCAAACCCCCATGAGCTCACAATCAAAGTCCACCAAACTCACCGGGAAATAAGCAACCGTGAGAACCAGCGGAAATCATCAACAACATACTTTTACCTCCACTGACTTCAGATACTGGGAACACAGAAACAACCAGATATGTAACATAACTGTGTTTAACATATGTATTTAAAGAAATGAAATATGGAAGAGAGGGAAATGAGAGAGTAATCAAAGATGATTTTAAAATGACCATAGTTGCAAAAGAACCAAACAAAAAGTTTAAAAATATAAAAACAATGACAGACTCGGTTGAACTTAAAAGCTCAGTTCAGATTTTTAAAAATAGCAGAAAAGGGAACTGAAACTTGAAGATGCACCTGAAGTTGTTCTCCAGAATGTGGCACAGACGGACAGGGAAATGAAAACTATTAACCATTTAACAGAGAGGTCAGCCTCTCTATTAAAGAGGCCTAATCTCTACATGGGTTCCTAAGAAGAGTTTAGAGTAAGACAGACTACTTAATACATGTCTGTTTGGAGTCCCAGGAGGAGAGAGTGGAGAGTTTAGAGGAGATATAGTATATAAAGTGATAGAAGGGGAGCCTGTATGTCTCAGTCAGTTAAGCATCTGACTCTAGATTTCAGCTCAGGTCATGACCTCAGGGTCATGAGATCGAGCCCCCGATCAGGCTCCATGTTGAGCATGGAGCCTGCTTAAAATTTTCTCTCAAATATTTTGTAAAAAATAAATAAATAGTGAAGTGAGAGTGGATGGGCATTTTCCATAAATGGCAAAACATATAAATCTGCAGATAAGAAAAATTTTTTAAAAATCCATACTTAGATGGCAGACACATAGACTGCAATGAAACCACAAAATGTCAAAGACAGAGAGAAGACCTAAAAGCTCCCAGGGGAAAAAGTTTTTTTTTAAAAAAAGGAAAATATTACCTTCCAAAGAGCAATGGTTAGGTCATCAACTGAGTTTTAAGCAGCAGCAATGAAATCCAGAAGACTCTAGACTAAGATCTCTGAAGTTCCAAAAGAAAACAACCATCATTCTAAAACTGTATAGTAGGCAGACCCATCTTTTAAGAATGAGTGTGAGATCATAACATTTCCATACAAATAAAAAATGAGATTTAACTACTAACAAATCTTTACTAAAGGAATTCTAAATGAAATGGAAAAAGAAAAATAGTGTAGAAAAAGGTCTTGGGTGCAAGAAAAAATAGTTAGCAAATAAACTCTTAAACCAGTAGGTAAATATAAAACATTACCTGTATTAAATATTAATGATACATGCCTACTTGTGATCTGTTTGTCAAATAAATAATAAAAATAAAAAAATATTAATGATACATTCTAATTTGTGAGATTTGAAAAACAGACAAAATTGGAACAATTATAACACTGACATTTATGTTAGGAGGAAGACACTGGCATTAAAATATTTGAAGTCAGGGCACCTGGATAGCTCAGTGGGTTAAGCCTCTGTCTTCAGCTCAGGTCATGATCTCAGGGTCCTAGGATCGAGCCCTGAATCAGGCTCTCTGCTCAGCAGGGAGCCTGCATCCCGCCCCCTCCCACCTACTTGTGATCTCTTTCTCTATCAAATAAATAAATAAAATCTTTTAATAAAGAAATAAAATATTGTGATATCCCTCCATTATCTGGAAGTAGAAATATTTACAGTATGATATCATTTTTACAAAGTTCAAAAGCAAGCAAAAATAAATATATAGAGAGAATAGCACATTTGTAAATAAAGTTACCAAAGGCAAAAAAGAATGAAAAACACAAAAAAAGGATAGTGGATTTCCGGTAAGAATTGGGTAGCAATGGCACAGGTAGGTAATATCCAAGCATATCCAGCAGTACTGACAACTTTAATTGTAAGTGATTTCATGGGTCCTCATTTCATTAACATGCTTTAACTTACATACCTCATATATATTCTTTTGTGTATTTCAAATATTGCCTTAAAATAAGTTAAATGATGAAGCAATAAGAGAATAGGTTTCCTGAGGACAAGGGAAAAACCAAAGCTTTTCTGTATCCCGCACCAGTTGTGCACAGAGCGGGGCCCCAACAAATAATTCGCTTACGTTACTTCCACAGAATCTGTTCTCCTTAGTGAAATACCAAAGGACCAGGAAAAACAAGGCCTCCCACAAGCAAATGGCAGAGAAGTAGAAGAGAGTCTAAATTCTATGATAATACAGTATATAATGTAGTATAATAGGCCTGATACTGGTAATATTAACAGAAGAGTACACCAGTTTCTCAGCCACCGATTACACTGTCTCTGTGCCTTTGGGCAGGAAGCCCGCCTGCAGCTTCTCTGGACTTCAGGTTGTTAAATCATGACGGATGATCCCATAAGGAACCGAACAAGATCAGTGGAATTCATTCATCTGCCTGGTGCCCTGGGAACTCTTTCATTTCCCCCAGCCCTGATGGCCCCCTCGCATTACGGTAGTAATGGGTCCGTACCATGCAGACTAGCAATGAAGTGAGAGAGAGACCCGGGACCACAAAGCTAGCATCCCAGGACTAGCCACAAGAGCAGTTTGAGAATAAACACCTCTCATGTGTAGTCCAAAGGAACAGAAGGGTGGCTGGGGGTAGCAGGGAATGCACACTTAGGAACCACACACTCCACCTGCAGCTTGCAGGCTCAGTGTCTGGGGATGGATTATTTTGCCTGCACAAGACTCAGTTTTCTTATTAGGAAAATGGGAATAGTAAGGTGTTATTCAAGGATTATTTGGAAGACATCTGCTTGGTCCAGTCCCTAGTAGGTGACCCCAAAATATCAGCTGCTTTTCCTTAGTAAGTCCCCTACTCATCTTCACCTCTGGCCCCCAACTTTAAATAAAGAAGAGAGTGCAATCATGAGTGACAGAGGGAAAAAAATGTTATTTTAAAACTACTACTGACTGCAGCTGCTTCTGCCCCTAAGGGAGAGACATTATTTCTCTCTAGACTAAATATATTTTCTTTAGCAAAATGTTTTGATAGGCAGCTCTGGTTATGAAAAGTGAGGGGCCCCCCAGGGCACAGTTTAGAAGGAGACTGTGAAACAAAGAGGTAGCTAAACAGTGCTGCATTATAGAAATGAACAGGAAGGCTGGAATTTGACAGCATGCAGAGAAATGGGGTGATGGGTAAAAAACACACCACCATGGCAGCTCCCATCTCTACCTGACAACCCATTGTGTCCTCTTCCCCCACTGTATCCCCCTCATTAGAAACCATTACCATCCTATGTACCATATACTCTACTGATTTGTTTCCTGTCTGTCTCCTCCACTAGAATACAAGCTCCATGAGGGTAGAATTTTTACCCTTTTTATTCAGTGCTGCTTCCCTAGAGCCCACATGTGTGCCCAGGAAGGATGAGATTATTTAATGCATTTATCTTCAGTAATGATTAAAAGGGAAATACTGAGGCATTTGGAAAGAGAATGGCCACAGCTGACCTGCAGATCTATGGGAATAAATGAGTGCTTTTTGAAGTGTGAGTGGAGGGGTTGTTACACAGCATTGTTGTAGCAACAGCTGACTGACACAATTAATGATGCTGGTTGGGTTCGCACATTACACAAATCGCATCAAGGTTATGTGGCTGAGGTTCTGGACTCAGACCAGTCTGTATTTAACCCTGTCCCACCAGCTCTGAGCTTTTGTTTCCTCCCCTGTAAGGAGCAAATCCTTCATAAGAAGCAATCAAATGACACCTTCCTCACCAGCAACTGTAAGAATTAAGTCATCATTTTTTCCCATAATCATTCAATCAATGGCCATAGCCATTAGTATCTACTCAAACAACTCTGATGCTTGATGCATTCACTTAATCTCCATGTAAAGTCAGTCCTGCTTTAAAAAAAAAAAAAAAGCACACAATTTTGATCCTGTATAATACTTGAAATTAAAGATGTGGCATCTATGTAGTATTTTTGTCCAATAAATTTGCAAAGTAAAATCCTAATACTCAAAGCTTATGAATCCATAACAGTTACTCGCTAAAAACTGGTGTTGTTTCCTTTTCTCTTTCCTTTATTTTTTTTAAAGTACTAGGACCACATTTTCTTAAGAACCACGAAGATCTATAGATACTTTAACCCTTTATCCATTGTCTAGAATCTAGGCTAAGAAAATTATCATAAATATTTTTAAAAGCACTTATAAATGCAGATCTTTAATGAAGTATAATCAACTGGCATTCCACACCCAATTCAGAAATGGAAAACCACCACAGAATGCCATTTTCACCTAAGTAACCCCAAAAAAGCCAGATAAGTTACAAAACCAGTTTTTAAAAACCCTTCAGCCAGCTAAGGACATAGATAAACCCAAATGAACTAAATTCCAGAAAGCATGTATCATTTTAGAGGAGAGAATAATTTACCACTGATCTTATCCCTGGTGGAACTACAGGAAGGAGAACAGTGATAGATGGGGTACGGAGAAAACAGCTGAATTCCCAGCAAACTAGTAATGGCCCTTTCTAGGCCAGCATGAGAGATTAGAATCCCAAGGAACCCTGGTCACGGAGGCAGTCTTCACTCATCTTTGAACACTTACTCACAGGTCTTTACTAACACTTGAGGACAGTATGCCAAAGCAGGAGTGAAAAAGAAGGGAGAGAGTTCCCCCGAAACACGTAAAGCCCCCACAAAGTAAAAGGTAGTTGTTTCTTTCTGAAATGAAAGGAAGGAGTTAGGCAAGGCAAAAGAGCTGAGAAAGATCCCCCAGAAGCATTCTGGACAAGCAGTGAAGCAGAGATGCTCTGAAGCACGCCAGGCTTGCACTCTGGAGGAAAACTAAAAGAACATCTCCTTAAGGCATTCTGGACTCCACAAGGGGTGGAAATGTTCCCTTTAGAATACCCAGGGGCAGAGCACCAGAGCTAAAACAGATCTTACAGGGTTCAGAAAGCAAGAGTGAGACTGGAGAACAGGGAGAGCATTCCAATGACCCTGAGGGCAGGCATCTAAACTTTAAAGTGGGAGAAGTTCCTATGGAGGTTCCTCAAAAAATTGAAAATAGAGCTACCTTATGACCCAGCAATTGCACTACTGGGTATTTACCCTAAAGATACAAACGTAGTGATCCGAAGGGGCACGTGTACCCGAATGTTTATTGCAGCAATGTCCACAATAGCCAAGTTATGGAAAGAACCTAGATGTCCATCAACAGATGAATGGATAAAGAACATGTGGTGTATATATATACAATGGAATACTATGCAGCCATCAAAAGAAATGAAATCTTACCATCTGCGACGACATGGATAGAACTAGAGTGTATTATGCTTAGCGAAATAAGTCAATTGGAGAAAGACAACTATCATATGATCTCCCTGATATGAGGAAGTGGAGATGCAACGGGGGTGGGGGCTAAGGGGGTAGGAAAAGAAAAAATGAAACAAGATGGGATAGGGAGGGAGACAAACCAAAAGAGACTCTTAATGTCATAAAACAAACTGAGGGGGGTGGGGGGGAGGGGGGTTGGGAGAGGGTGGAGGGGTTAGATTATATGTTTAAAAAAAAAAAAAAGGTAATGGCTCAGCTTTGAATCTGAGGCAGTTTTCTGTAATTTGACCAGTGCCCAGATCCCAGGACCTTTTAAAAAGAAAGTTCTGATCCCACCACCAAAACATCTGCAACCAGTGGTAGACTGAAAAAAGCTTAGGCTGCAATGAAGTCCAGGTTGAGCTCAACTACAGGCCAGATGGACTCAGCTCCTACTCTAACAGCCTAACATAAGAAAAGGCACAGTCTTCTCCAGATGTAAGCATTTTTTTTACTTTAGTCTCTACTGATCTTTGATACAAAACCTCCAGCAAACTAATATTAAAAGACATTAATAGTTTTTAAAAAGGAAAAGAGGGGAGCCAAGGTGGCTCAGTCAGTTAAGTGTCTGCTTTTGGCTCAGGTCATGATCCTGGAGTCCTGGGATCAAGTCCCGCATCGGGCTCCCAGCCCCACGGGAAGTCTGCTTCTCCCTATGACCTTCTCTCCTCTCATGCTCTCTCTCATTCTATCTCTCTCTCAAATAAATAATTTTAAAAAAAAAAAGGAAAAGAATAAACATGGCTCAAAGTTAAGTGAGCAAATAATTAATAGAAACAGATCCAGAGGGAACCTGAGTGGCTCAGTTGTTGGGCGTCTGCTTTCAGCTCAGGTCATGATCCCAGGTTCTGGGATGGAGCCCCATGTAGGGCTCCCTGCTCAGTGGGGAGCCTGCTTCTCCCTCTCCCACTCCCCCTGCTCATGTTCCCTCTCTTGCTGTGTCTCTGTCAAATAAGTAAATAAAATCTTAAAAAAAAAAAAAAGACACAGACCCAGATATGATCCAGACATTGAAATTATTAGAGACTTAAAAATAACTACGATAAAAATATCTTTAAAAATCTAATGGGAGGGCACCTGCGTGGCTCAGTGGGTTAAGCCTCTGCCTTCATGGGGCTCTTGGGTGGCTCACTGGGTTAAAGCCTCTGCCTTCGGCTCAGGTCATGATCCCAGGGTCCTGGGATCCCCCAGGATCGGGCTCTCTGCTCAGCAGGGAGCCTGCTAAATAAATAAATAAAATCTTTTTTTTTTTTTTTTAATAAAAAAACCCCTCTGCCTTCATCTCAGGTCATGATCTCAGGGTCCTGGGATCAATCCCCGAATCAGGCTCTCTGCTGAGCGGGGAGCCTGCTTCACCCCCTCTCTCTTTGCCTGCCTCTCTGCCTATTTGTGATCTCTGTCTGTCAAATAATAAATATTTTTTAAATCTAATAGAAATGGCAAATGATATGCATAAAGAGAAAGGAAATTTCAGCAGAGATATGTTCAGCAGGAAATGTTAGAAATGTTAGTCGGAAATCAAATGGAATAATTAGAAATGAAAAACACAGGATTAGAAATGAATAATTTGTGAAATGAGCAAGCTGGGAGGGAAAAAAAGAGAGGAAACTATCAGTTAACTAAGGTGAAGATCAATACAGTATCCAAACTAAATCACAAAGAGAAAAGATAATGAAAAAAATCAGGACAGAATATTCAACATCTGTGGAACAATATCAGTGGGTCTAACTTGGTATCAAGTGATGTGCAGAAGTCCCAGAGGAGAAAAGAAAAAAAATGGGGTGGATGATATTAGCTGAAAGCATTTTGAAATGAATGAAATACATAAATCTATAAACCCAAGAGTCTCAGTGAAACCCCAAGCAAGATAAATATAAAGAAAATTAAACCTAGACACATCACAGTCAAAATCATAAAAACTAATGGTAAACAGAAAGTCTAAAAAACAAAAAGAGCAAAATGACACATTATTTAAAGGAAGGAAAATAAATGATGGCTGACTTTTTATCACAAGCTAGGAGCCAGAAGCCACAAAACTGTAGCTAATGGTATCTTTAAGATACTAAAAGAAAAAAAATGGAAGCAGAGAAATTACATAGAGCAAAAAATATCCTTCAAAAAAGGATAATATCAGAAAGAAAAAAGCTGAGACTTGCTAAAAGAAGCTCTTCACATTGAAGGGAAATTATACCAGGTGGAACCCAGATGTATAAAAACAGAACAAAGAGCATCAAAAAGAGTAAATATTTGTGTATATGGAAAAGACTTTTTGTGGGCCTTTAAATGTTATGTCTGTTATATTCTCAAATTGCTTTTAATTAACATTGACTTTATGGCCCAGAAATAACACTGTATTATGAGACTTATAGCAATGTCACTATAAAACAAAAGAAAATAAAAATATAAAACACAGAATTGGACGTAAGTGTAATTATACTATACTATAGTTTTTTAATTGTTTATGAAGTAAATATTAGTGGACAGTATAGAGTATATAGAGTGAATAAGTACACTGTAATCCTTACAGCAACTTAAAAAGTTACAAGAAAGTTATAATCTACCTATCTACACAGGAGATTAATGTTTTAAATATTATATTTTAAAATAAAATTACATATTTTAAATAAAATATTTTAAGGTATACAATTTTCCCAAAAGAAGACAAGCATGAACAAAGAAGTAAACAACAAATAAAATAAATACAAATATAAAGCAAATGCCAAGATAGGCGACAAAAACCTAATGAGATCATTAATTATATTAAATGTAAATGGACTAAACACTGTAATCAAAAGGCAGAGATCCTCAAATTGCATATAAAAAGCAAAACCCAAATGCATGCTGTTCTCAAGGAACACAAATTTATTATATAGATAAAGACATGTAAAAAGTAAAAAAAAAAATATACCATGAAAATACTAAAATTAAGAAATATGACATGACTTTGTAACATCAGACAAAATAGTCTTTAAGACAAAGAGCCTACAGGGACGCCTGGGTGGCTCAGTTGGTTAAGCAGCTGCCTTGGGCTCAAGTCATGATCCCAGCGTCCTGGGATCGAGTCCCACATCGGGCTCCTTGCTTGGCAGGGAGCCTGCTTCTCCCTCTGCCTCTGCCTGCCACTCTGTCTGCCTGTGCTCACGCTCTCAATCTCTCTCTCTAACAAATAAATAAATTAAAAAATAAATAAATAAAAAGACAAAGAGCCTACAAATTAAGAAGGACATTTCAAAATGATAAAAGGACCAATTCATTAAGAGGATAAAACAATGACAAATACATATTCACCTAACAACATAATTCTAAAACTCAAAGAAAAAAATGACAAAATTGAAAAAAGAAATAAATCCACAAAGCTGGAGAATGTATGCCCTCTCCCAGTAGTTGATAGAATGAATAGACAAGGTATTCAGTGAAGAAAAAGAAAAGATGAACAATTCTATCAACCAAATTGGCATAATAATATAGGATACCACATCAAACTACTGCAGAAAACACATTCTTTAAAGTGAACTTGGAACATTCAGCAAAATAGCCCATATTCTGAGCCATGTAACAAATTTTAATGGATATCAAGAAATGAAATTATACAGAAGAACACTATAGTATGAAATTAGAAATAAATAAAACTGAGATATCTCGAAAATCTCCCAAGTATTGGGAAATAAAGAGATAAACTTTCCTAAACAACCCATAGATTAAAGGAATCACAAAGGAAATTAGAAAATATTCTAAAGTGAATAATAATGAAAACACAACAAATCAAAATTTGTGGGATAAAGCTAAGGCAGCTTACAGGAAATTTTATGGCTTTAAATACTTATATTAGAGAAGAAATACATTGAAATGATTACCTATTTTTGTCAATATAATATGTGATTCTGGCTACACCACTTAATCTCTGTTAAGACTGTTTGCTCATACACAAAATGGTGAAAATGACATTTCATGTGTCATTTAGAAAATTAATTTAAATAAAGCACTTAACATTAAAAAAATGATAATTTACTCTCCCATCTTAGGTAAAGTAAGTAGAAGAAAAAAATACTAAAGTATAAATACAAAGGCTTAACACAATAATAGAGAAAGCAAAATATTTTTAAAAGATAAAGAAATATTACAACACTATGCCAATCATTTGATAATGTATATTAACTAAATGAAATCACAAATTATCAACCCTGAAAACAAAGAAAATAAATAACCCTGTACCTATTAAAGAAATTTAATTGTAAGAGACACCTTCCCACAAAGAAAACTTCAAGTATATATGGTTCACTAGTGAATTCTACAAAATATTTAAGGGAGAAAGAAAGAATATCAGTTCTGCACAAATTCAGAAACGTAGGAGGAAGTACCACTTAACTTAATCTAGAAGGCCAGCTTAACTCTGACACCAAAATCTGACAAAGATCACAAGTAAAGAAAATAACAGACCAATCACTCATGAAAACAGACACAAAAATTCTAAACAAAATATTAGCAAATGGAACCCAGGAATACATAAAATACATCAAAATACATCATGACCAAGGTTTACTCCAAGAATAACATGAAAGCCAATAAATGTAACTCATCAGAATAACAGAATAAAAGAGAAATCTGATCATCTCAAAATATGCAGAAAAAGCATCTGACAAAAATCACCGATCTTGGGGCGCCTGGGTGGCTCAGTGTGTTAAAGCCTCTGCCTTTGGCTCAGGTCATGATCCCAGGGTCCTGGGATGGAGCCCCGCATCCGGCTCTCTGCTCAGCAGGGAGCCTGCTTCCTCCTCTCTCTGCCTGTCTCTCTGCCTACTTGTGATCTCTGTCTGTCAAATAAATGAATAAAATCTTTAAAAAAAAACACATCGATCTTTCATGATAAAAAAAATTCAATGAACCAGAAATAGATGAGAACATCTTTAATCTGATAAAGTACATCTATGAAAACTACAGTTAATATCATAATTAATGGTAAAACATTAAACCTTTTTCTCCTAAAATCAGAACCAAAACAGGGATGACAAATCTCACCACCTGTGTTCAATATTACTGAAGTTCCCAGCTAGGACAAAGGCAAGTAAAAGAAACAAGAGGCATAAAGTCTGAAAAGAAGTTTTTACATAAATATTTCTTTAAACAACCAAAGCAGAACTCGTGCCCAAAAAATGATGAATCCTTTGAATAAAATTTGGTGGATTCATTCAACAGACCATTTTCTAGTAATTTGGAATAACATTCTATAAAGAGCACTTGTAAGATAGGAAAATGTTTGCTATAATCAACTATAAAAGATGTTCTAGGGCAATTTGTTGGAAATATATGGACTCATTATTAGATGATTTTTAGGATTATATTTAATTTTGTTAGAAATAATGGTGATCTGTGGTTATAAAATTTTAGAAATTTTGGGCAAAGTCTTTCAACCTCAACACTACCAAAAGTTTGGGACCAGATAATTCTCTTTTGCGGGGAGGCTGTCCTGTGCACTACAGGAGATTTAATGACATCCCTGGGCTTTACCCACTAGAGAAGCATTCCCTTTGTGATAACCAAACATCTCCAGACATTGCCAAATATCACCCGAGCAGGTCAAAATCATCTCCAGTTGAATACCCGTGTTTTAGGATTAAATATCATGATGGGTGTAATTTATTTTAAAACACCTCAGGGGAAAAAAAAACACAGACAAAAGAAACAAAACAAATGCCAGTGCTAATTCTAAGCAATGAGCTTATGGGTATTATCATACATGCTATCTCCTTTTCTGTACGCTTGAAAGTTTCATAATAGAAATCAAAATCATGGGGCACCCAGGTGGCTCAGTCAGTTAAGCGTCTGACTTCATTCAGCTCAGGTCATGATTTCAGGGTCCTGGGATCAAGCCTCACATTGGGCTCTCTGCTCAGAGGGGAGGCTGCTTGGCCTTCTGCCCCTCCCCAGCCCTCATGCTCCCTCTCTCTCCCACTCTCTCTCAAACAAGATTTAAAAAAAACTTTTTAAGGGGTGCCTGGGTGGTTGATGGTTGAGCGTCTGCCCTTTGGCTCAGGTCACGATCCCAGGGTCCTGGGCTAGAGCCCCAAACTGGGCTCCCTGCTCAGCAGAGAACCTGCTTTTCCCTCTCCCTCTGCAGCTTGCCCTGCTTTGTGCTCTCTCGCATTCTCTGTCAAATATATAAAATCTTTTTTTTAATTTTTTTAAAGAGAAAGAAATCACAATAGTTGGGGTACCTGGGTGGCTTAGTCAAGCCTCTGCCTTTTGACTCAGGTCATGATCCCAGGGTCCTGGGATTGATAGAGCCCCACATCAGTCTCCTGCTAAACCTGAAGTCTTGTTTCTCCCTCTCCCTCTTCCCCACTGCTTGTGCACTCCCTCTCGCTCGCTCGCTCTCTCAAATAAATAAATGAATTTTTTTAAAAAAGAGATCAAAATAGTTGTAATACTCCATCAGTGGAAAATGCAAAACTCACAACTGTATATGCACCAGGATTACAAATATGTAAAATTATGTGTAGAAAAATACTCAAAGAAATCTATCAAAATGGTTGTAGATGAGTTAGAGTGTGGTTCATGGTTGATTTCCTTTCCCCGATTTTAAAATAACCTATAATTATATGCTGTTAGATGGAAAAAACTGACAAATCTATGAGTGTCGAAATGCAGTATTATTAATCATTAGTGATCTAATATTAGAAGAGAATTAGCAGTAAACACAGCAGGGACAGAAAACTTTCGGGCTTGGAATCTTTCCTCCTTCTCAGCAAAGAAAGCATCTAAAGGCACAATGGCTTTGAATGGGCATACATCTGCATAATGACTTTCTTTTGTTCTTTTCTTACTGGCTAATTGGGTAACTTGTTAAACAAACATGCCTTCAGACTTCACACCAGATTAGAGCCCTTTGTAAATAAAATTATAGTCGGGAATAGGCTTCCCCTAGCTGGTAAATAAATTTAGGAATTTAGAGATTTGGCATTGCATATCAGATGTCTAAGGGAATCTCAAATTCTTCCACATTTACAAGTAACTGCCAAGCATCATCAGATGCCAAGAGCTCGGGAAGCCTGCCTCACTCTCTGAAGCAGAGAAGCCTCCAATCAGAACTCCCACCGGAAAAGTAGCCCCTTTCTCTCCTGCCCGGTAATGTGTGTCTGTGTGGTCACTGATACTGAGTGTGGTAGGGAGACTGCCTGGTTTCCAGGACAGCAGGACTATCTAATCTCTTAGGATTCTGTGGCAAAAGTTTCTTTCCCCTGAATGCATACATTTATCCATGTTTCCCAGCGTGCCAGGCATTTTTCTTATCACTGGTGTTATAATAGTGAATAAAACAGAAATTCCTGCTCTCGGAGAGCTTACTAATTTTTAGTGTATTCTTCCTTCAATTTCCCTAAGATCCCAACCTTCCAAGGACGGATCCTGGGTATCTTTAATCAAGAGGTAAGTTATTTGGGCAGTGTATCTTTCTTCATGTAAGGATAAAGATCTTCGTTTGATTCCGTATTCATCATATGCCATCATCAGTCTTGGACCATTTTGGGAGAAGCTGACCAGGAAGTGAACCATGAACCTTTCAGATCAGAATGGTATCTCCCTACAAGATGAGGAAGCTGAACTTGGTCACCATGTCAGGAGGAGGGAGCTGCCTGCTCTAGGGAATAAATGTTCCACCCACGATGTCCTCCATCTCTTGGGACCCAGCTCCTTCTTAGAATGCACAGATCAAGAGAACAAGAAGTGGGGTTAGAGGAGCCTTCCAAGACAGGCTGCTTCAGTCAGAATAAAATTTGCGGAATGCACTCAACTTCCCTGCCTCAAATTCCTCATCCTTAAAGTGAGGATAACAAGAGTACTCCTCGGAGGGCATGAGACGTAAGAGGAACGTTTCATGGGAAGCAGTAAGAATAATGCCTGTCACATAGTAAACACTCAATAAGTGTTAGTTATTCCCCACTAATAAAGAATAATACAGGTTAGCATATATAATATATAATGATAGAATGCAGGTTAGTTATGAATCATTATGGTCTTAGTTACTCGCCCAGAAGCCCCAGTTACATCCTGAACTCCCACTATGTGTCAGGTACCATACTAACTGCTGTCTGTATGTTGTCCTTTAATCCTCCCGGCAGCCTGTGACAGAAATACTATCATCTCCACCCACGGGTGAGGTTTCTGAGCTCAAAGAGGTGAAGCAACCCACCTAAGGCCACACAGCTATGGGGAACACAGTCAAGATTCACACCCAGGCCCATCTTACTTGAAATTCTGTGTTCCCTTCCCAACACAACCTGATTTCTCCATCTTCTGTCTTTCCAACGACACCACTACCACTGAGCCTTCACCTTATCGTGTTCTTTCAACAACTTACCAGACTGTTTTTTTTAATTGGCAACCAACTGTCTTAGTCCATTCAAGCCCTTAAAACAAAATACCAGAGACGAGGTGGCTAATACACAACAGATGTTTATTTCTCAGAGTTCTGGAGACTGTGAAGTCCAAGACCAAGGTGCTGGCAGATCTGGTGTTGTGTGAGAGCCCGTTTCCTGGCCCACAGACAGCCATCTTCTCAGCGAGTCCTCACATGGTGGAAGGGGAAGTTCTCTGGGTCCCTTTATAAGGGCACTAATCGCATTCATGAGAGCTCTACCAAAGGCCCCCTTCCAAATACTCTCACACGAGATTAGGTTTCAACATGAAGCAGGGGAGAGCAGGGAAACTAGATGGCAGCTCGTGCTCATCGCTAACTCGGCACCCCTAGCCCCTCTGGATGTTTGACCACGATCAGAACCACAAATGCACTCACCCTTTGATTCATCAACTCTACTTTCAAAAATTTATCCAACAGCTATTCACACACCTGTGCAAAATGACGTATGTGCGGTGTCATCCACTGCAACATGGTTTATAAGAGAAAAAGGCTGGAACTAGCCTGAATATCCATCAAGTGGGGGAAAATTAAATAAATCATGGTATATCCATATAATAGAAAAACATACCTTACAAAGAAGAAAGAACTCTTTCTACACTGATGTGGACAGAGAAGCAAGATACATTGTAAGTAAAAGAGGCAGGATACAGAACTACTTGTGTCACAACATAACGGATGTATATATATTTGTATTTGCTTCTATATGCCTGAAATTCTACAAAGAAAAATGAACTACTAACAATGGCTGCCTATAAGAGGGGGTGTCAGAAGTAGGAGGGAACTCTTCCACTGGATACCCTGGCATAATCTCATTTTTAAACTTCTGAACCCTATAAATCAATGGCCTATTTAAAAAAATAAAATAGGGATGCCTGGGTGGCTCAGTCGGTTAAGTGGCTGCCTTCAGCTCAGATCATGATCCCAGGGTCCTAGGATCAAGTCCCATATCAGGCTCCTTGTTCAGCGGGGGAGCCTGCTTCTCCCTCTCCCGCCCCTGCTCATGTGCTCGCACTCTCTCTCTCTCTCTGTCAAATAAATAAATAAAATCTTTTAAAAATAAATAAAAAGATAAAATAATTCTAAAAATATGTTTTCAAAGCATCATATTGGGAATCAGAGATCCTAGTAAAAGGGAAAACTTGGACAACTTACTTTACTTACCCCCATCAGTCTTAGTACCTTCACCTCAGCAAAACCTCCAAGCCCGGCAAAGCTGGCACCTAATAAGAGCATCACAGTGGCCATCACTACTGCCATTCATTAAATGCCTGCCATGAGCCCTGAAAACACTGCTAGTACATGGCAAAGTTAGAATCTGAACCCAGGTCTCTCTGGATCCAAGGCCTGTTCGGACTCTAGTTTGCTGCCTCCAATGGAATTGATAACCCTCCTCATTGCAGCCCCTTCCACCAAGGCCAGCCACACGTTACCTTCTGAGCACTGTCAACTTCCACCAGGCCTCGCCCTCACTCATTTCTATTCACCCTTTATCCACCATAGCTTTGGAAATGAACTGTTACTAATGGCTACTCATATGTCAGCCTAATGAATGGGATGCAGACTTCCATTAAAATAATGAAATTAGTGAGTTTCGAATTTGGTTACATCGCATGGCACACAGCCTCAAGTAATTACCACCCCACGCTCTTTCTCTCAAATTAAAGTCAGTTTATTTATTTTAGGTCTTTGGCTGGGCCATCTCTATTAAGCTCACATCATCTACATGGGGATGGGTTTTTTTGTTTTTGTTTTTGTTTTGGCTTGTTTGTTTAAATGATGCTCAGGATGTTCCCCTGATTAATAAAGTCATAAACACAGCCAGAAGCAGCTTCTGAACTATACAAAAGCAAAGAATATAAGTCAAAGAACAATTCTTCAGGGGTTTGGGTTTTGTTTGTTCGCTGTTGGGTTGGTTTTGTTTTTTTTGTTGTTTTTTTTCTCTCAAGGATGGAAACAACAAGAAAGAAGCTCTTTGAGCTCCAGGAACTCCAATTATGCTGACATTTCAGCTGCAGAAATACACCAAGATCCATTTTGCAGGAACCCAGTGAACTAGCTAATCAGATTTCCTTGGATAATTTGCTCCAAAGGTCAGCTGCCTTAAAAAGTACCCAGTGCCTCATTATTCGGTGAAGCAGGCTTCACAGACTAGGATTTGGAACTCAGCCTCCCATGCAAAGAAAGCAGATTGGGAATTTTTTAGGACAGATCCTGCTGCCCTGGCCTTGGCCAAAATTTCACCCAACTTTGGGATGAACCTACAGACAAAATCACCTCCAGAGAAAGCATCTGATTTGTGAGAGCTCTGCTTCTGAGATGAGTCTCTCTAGTGTTCCAGAGGCACCAAAGATGGCACACTCACCTGGAATTTTCATGCCATTGGTAAATTTCAAGAGAGGTTTTCATTGATATGACAGGTGGGTGGCCAGACCTTGCTTAAAACCTCCAAATCCAAGTCTGTAAAAATCCTCAAATACAGTACTCCTCAAAGCCATCAAGATCATTTAAAAAAAAAGAAAAAAAAAGGAAGGACCAAAAAACTGACACAAACCAGAGGACACCAAGGAGAAAAGAGGCCTAAGGCCACATGGGGCTCTGGCTAAGATCGTAGACAGAAAAGGGACCTTCATAGAAAAACTGGTGAAATCTAAATAAAATCTGGCATTGAGTTAATAGCTAGTATGGTATTTTAGTTGTAATTAATGTACCCCAGCAACATAAGATGATAATCTTAGAGGAGCTGAAACTGGGAACTCTCTGTACTGTCACGGCAACTTCTCTATAAATCTAAAATTATTTTAAAATTAGAAAGAAGAATTTTAATTTTATATACCATAAAAACTCCAGTGTGTATTATGTATAGTTTGGTGAAAATAATTAAGTTCAAGTTTAATCTACAATACACCCGACACAGTGGTCTGAACACGAGACAAAATAGAACACCAAATGCTGAGGGGAGGGCAGTTACCTTGCGACTCCTTTTTTTCCTATTTATTTATATATCTATACCTACTACCAAATATTTATCTTTTAAAATCCCAACAAAGATAAAAAGAAACAACGAAAAGTAAAACTAAAATTAAATTTAAATACAATGAATGCTCACCCTCCATCAAACGGGGCAGGAGACACCCTGATGAAGGAGCTGAGGTTCTCCGTGTTTGCTAACCACTCCCCGCAAGATTTGCCACCCTGAGGGATTACTCTACCATAAGAAAAGCCACAAAAGCAAATGGAGCTGGTTCAGTTCCCACCCTCATGGATTTATAAGACCTTTAGCCCCAACCCTCACCCTCTGATCCCTCCTCTTCCCTTTGAGCTGCTTCATGGAAGGAGATCCATGAGCTACTTCATGGAAAGAAATCTATGGTGAGGTGCCCACTGTGACCCACCAGGTCAAGAGACACGAGACATTGGTCTGAAGAAGTCACGGAAACCTTGCTGGAGGAGTGTCTGAGGGGAGTCTTGAAGGCAAAACAGACAGAGCTGGCTAAAGAGGGCAGAGGACCCAGGGAGAGAGGACAGTGCATGCTAAGGCACAAAATCTCAAGACTTAGGTGCATTCAGAGAAGTAGACAAAATCGAGGTGGAAGGAGTAAGAAAGGGTTCTCTCGTGAAGGTGTCTTAGGCAGCTCGAACTACTCGAAAAAAATGCCATAGGCTGGGTGGCTTAAACCACACATGTTTATTTCTCAATAGTGGCTGAGGCTGGAAGTCCAAGATCAAAGTACTGCCAGATTTGGTGTCTAGTGAGAACCCCCTTCCTGGTTTCATAGATAGCCATCTTCTTGATCTGTCTTCACATGGTAGAAGGACCCAGGGACTAGCTCTGGGGCCTCTTTCATAAGGGCACCAATCCCATTGATGGGGGCTCCACCCTCATGATCGAATCACCTCCCAAAGGTCTCACTGCCTAACCGTCACACTGATGATTAGGCTTCAACACAAAATTTTTAGGGGGACAGAAGCATTCAGTGCATAGCAAAGGTTTTGTGTGCTAAGGAATTTGAATTTATCCTGAAGATGATGGAGAGTTGTTTTTTTTTTTAAGATTTTATTTATTTATTTGACAGAGAGAGATCACAAGTAGGCAGAGAGGCAAGCAGAGAGAGAGGAAGGGAAGCAGGCTCCCTGCCGAGCAGAGAGCCTGACACGGGGCTCGATCCCAGGACCCTGGGATCATGACCTGAGCCAAAGGCAGAGGCTTTAACCCACTGAGCCACCCAGGCGCCCCGATGATGGAGAGTTCTAACCAAGGGAGTAAAAGGTGGCATTAGCATTTTATAAAGATCCAACACATGCAACAGGGAGGGCAGATGGAAGGCAAGGCCACAAGGAGTGAGGACACAACCCAGGCCAGAAGCATGAATATCCTACCTAGAGACAGCGGTACAAATTTTTCCAAAAGGGATGTAGGGATGATGCCAGGAGTAGAAGTCCCTGACACAGTGAGAAGTGAGGTCACTTCTCTAGGAGCTTTGTAGCAACACCCCTCCCTACTCAAGCCGTAATTGTCCCCTGCCACCCTCCATTCTACATTCCAAGTCCCTGCCCTGTACCATGCACCTTTTGCTGCCAACCATCTGACTCTGTGTTGCTACACTGTATCTTTAATCATCACCCTAAAGATCTGTTTCCTGCAAAAATCAAGGTAATCACAGGTTCTCAATAAGGTTATTAGCAGTATCACATGAACACTGACTACATTTAGGCACTATGCTAGCCTTTAGCCTGCGAAGAGTGATAGTTATCCCCATTTTACAGATAGGAAAATTGAGACTCCAAGGAGTTAAATAACATCACTGTATTGTCCTAAGTGACGACAGGAATGAGATCTGGACCCAAGAGTGTCTGATTCCAATCACCCATTCCTTATTGTCTCACTTTTGTTTTCCCTTTGCTTCTTTATTAAATGTTTCCTTGTCCCTTGGAATTAAATACAATACCATATGGCTTGACCAAAATAAAGTGTGAATAGCTACACCTAGCTGTTTTGTAAATGCTAGTCTTCCCTGACAGATCTCTGACATTCCAACACTCTAGCCTTAGAATGGCTGGCTCAACACAAGGACAGTAGCTCCAAATCTCTTTTCCAATGGATCAGGGGAACAAAGCTGGTCTGCCATCAAGTAATATTTGCCTTTTCCTCACTCCTGGGGAAAAAAATAGCTATATGTATGTATGGATGGATGGATGGATGGATGGATGGAATGATGGGGTTGAGTGAATGGATAGATGATGGATGGATGGGTGGATGGATGAATGAACAGATGGTGGATATGCATTTATAACTATTCTCTATTTTTAAAAGGAAACCTAGCAAACTATTAACAGTGGTTGTCATTCCCAGGAGGGAACAAAGTAGTTGGCACAAGGGTAGAAGGAGGCACTACCTTTTGCTATAAAATCTTCATCTTTTAAATTCTGAGCTATGTAATACTTACAAACAAACAACAATAGGGACCCCTGGGTGGCTCCAACTGCATCCAACTGCACTTCAGCTCAGGTCATGATCTCAGAGTCATGAGATCTAGTCCCAACTCAGGCTGTGCTCTGAGCATGGAGCCTGCCTAAGATTCTCTCTCTCCCTCTTTCTCTGCCCCTCCCCCTAACCCCTGCTCATGTACATGCTCTCTCTCTCTAATAATAAATTAATGAATAAAATTAAGTAAGATAAACAACAGTATAACAATTTCAAAAGGCCTTGTTAAACAGATATATGCATGAATGAGTGGCTAGAAGAATGAATAAATCCTAAAAACAAAAAAACTTTAAAATAAATGCTTTAACTGTTAAATCTCTGTTTCGCTCCCATCGATTTTTCTTTCAATCTTGGTGCCAGCTTCTACTTGTCTGTATAAGAATCCAACGCAATGTGGTATCCAACCCAGCACATAATCAACTACAAAATTTGGTTATTTTAAGTCAAATGTGTCAATAATGTAGTGCTTTGCAAGAGCATCTTGACTTCACAAATCGTGCTTGCCTCCACGAGTCGACTCAAGGATGCTCTGCAGTTAGGGTGAGGGAGAAGAGAGCCGAGGCCTGGACACACGATGCCACCCAACCTCTTTCGTTTATACTGTAATTTTCCTCTGGTGCATTAAACACCACCTGCATGCACACTGGCCTCTGAAGACTGCCCTCTGCATCCCTGGGGGAACACAGGGAAGAGTCGTGAGTAATCGGACCTTACCAAGGGAAAGACAGTGAGACAAATGGCTTCCCCAGCCTCTCCCGATAGCCCTTCCAGGAGGAAATGAAGAGAACCGACTCTTGGCCGTAAAGGATTTATTGCTTTCCTTCCCAACGGTGTGGAAACGTAGCAGAGTTGCTTCAAACCATGGGGGTGGTTTTTTAGCTTTCCAAGAGGCTGCTTTTATTTTATACCCTAGAGAGCTGACAACATTCAACAAAACTTTATGGAACTTGTACTGAGTTAGCGTGGATCCCACGGCCTGCCCTCAGGAGGTTCACACTCTAATCCAATATATAGATACAATTCAAAAAAGGGGGGAGGTGGCATTTGGATGTCAAGTGTCAACAGCAAGGACCAAACAACTTGCAAGGAGGCCAGTATGTGACTTTCCCGATTCCCCTGGATGTGGGGGTGGAATTTTTAATTGTGGTTGATGTGACTGGACTATCAGAGGTACGTGAAAACACCTGTGTTAACTGTGGGACACCAGACAGTTCCATTTCTTCTGGGACAGTTTGGAAGTCACAAATTTCTCATCAAGAAAGAAAATGAAAACAAAGAAAAACCATGTTGGCTGTAAGGTGCGCCAGCTGACAGTGATGGCTCAATAGCGCCATCTTGTGGTGAGCCCTGCCATCATCCCATGAGCTGTCCATGCCCTGGCCCCTTTCCCCAGCCTTTGCCCAAAGGTTTCACTATTTGTCCCAATAAGCAGTGTAGAAGGGAGCTGGACAAAACAGCATCCTATAGACTGTAACAATAACAAAAAGTATATTAAAGCAGAGAAATCTGAGCTGGGTCCTAAAGGAAACGACATCCAGCCAGTAAGGAGCAAGAAGGACATTTCCAATGAGGGGCATGACATGTAAAGGGTGGCAGCTGGAAGATGTCGGGTCCTACAAGGCTGGCAAGTCAGCAGTCTGGGGTGGTGAAAACTCACTCTTCGGTTGCTATGAGGCCTCGCTCAGGAAGTGTGGACCTTCTACCGTTCCTCATGCACCCATCACCCCATGATGATGGGAGAGGACATTTGCTTTCCTTCGGTAGCCCCACCTTTTCTGTGGTTCCCATTGGGGTCACCCACTCCACTGTCATGAATGTGCCTATGGACCTATTCCATGCTAAGCCATGTGTATTCATAGTTCATTTAAGTCTCCATCACCCTAAACAGAGGGATACCATTATTACCTCCTTTTTCTAGACTGAGAAAGTGAGGCTCAGAGAGGTGAAATCATTCACCCAAAGTGACTCAGCTAATAAGCACCAGAGTCAGGATTTGAACCAAGTTCTCTGCTTGACTCCAAAGCTTGCCTTTGTTCTTCGTAAGGATGATCTCAGGTGCAGGCCTCTGCTGCTGGGTGTGACAAAGACAATCATCACATGTGAAATCATTCAATCCAAGGCACTTCTGCTTGCGACCAAAGTGGTGGCCACATAGTCTGTCCATGGAAAACAAAGCCTTCTCCTAAAGCCCCGCAGGTTTGTGCCCTGGGCCTTCTTGTCACCTCACCAGCAGATGTGGCAAAATGAGAAGGACTGGGAGGCCCGGGCTCCAAATGCCAGCTCTGTCCCTGAGAAGCTCAAGCATAACATGTCCAAAACCAAGTTCCTGATCCCCAAAACCTACTCTTCCCATGATGACCTAATCACCTGCAACTCCTCCTCATTCACCTTCCTCCAGCCACAGTGTCTTCCTTATTCTTGCTTAAGCACAGGAGGTTCCTGCTCAGAACCTGTGCACCGGCCATTCCCTTGGCCCGGAAATGCTTTTCCCTCAGATACACTGGCTGGCTCCCTCATCTCCTTCAAGTCTTCACACTAATGTCCCATCTCAATTAGACCAAGCCTGGCCGCCACCACCCCCAAGTACATGCCCCAAACTCCTCCACTTGCTCTGTATTTTCCACAGCAGTTGTCCCCTTCTATGGTACTACACGGATTACTCATTTATTTTGTTCCCTGTTTCCTGTCTGCCTTCCTCCACTACAATAAAAGTACCCTTGGCATAGTTCTGACCAGTGAAAGGAAGGCAGAGTGAATCTGTACATTCCTTGTCCCTCTTCAGCACCCATGCCTGCTGACATGGTACCTGGAGGTAAAGCAGCCATTTTGTAACCATGAGGTTGTAAGCAGAAAGGCTGCAAAAGTTGCAAAGCAAGAAGAGGAGAGAGCCAGGGTCCCAAATGGCATCTCTAACTCTACCAGTCACGGCCTGTCTACTGCTGAGCTTATTATTGCTCAAATGAAACCCTGCCCAACCACACTGTTAGAGTTTCCCAATTTTTGCAGCCGTAAGTAATCCCCTTGCCCCATGCAAGATACTGGCGAATTGAGAGAAAGGAAGTGAAATCCTCTAAGCCCAGAGCAGAGCATGTGCAAAGGCCCAAAGTGCAAGTGAGCAAGGTCGATTCAAGCAACAGAAAGTTAGGTGTGGCTGGAATGGAGTAGATAAAAAGAAGGTGGTGAGTGATAAGTTTGCAAAAGTAGACAGAGCTCCCATCTAATGGGGTTTTATAAATCAAATTAGAGAAGCAGTGCAGAGATATCCTAAGCTGCTAAGAAAAATCAGACTTAATTTATATAAAGTGAGCAATATGTAGTGGCTGCTCAAAAAATGATGAGCAATGTATCACTGTTCATTAAACCACTTTATGAAGGTATGACTGACATCTAAAAAGCTATACCAGGAATCTGAGGACAAGTACATCGCTATGAAACCATCACCATCATCGAGGTAATAAACATACCCATCACCTCCCAAAATCTCCTCTCATCCCCTTTATTAGAATTGCTGATACTATTTTGTATGTATTAAGAACACTTAACATAAGATCTATCCTCTTAGCAACTGCTAAGTGTGCAAAACAGTGTTATTAGCTAGAGACACTACACTGTAGAGTCGATCTCCAGAACATACTGATCTTGCATAAGTGAACTTTATACCCTTTGACCATCAGCTCCCATTGTGCAGAACAAATGAAACACTCAATAAAATGAAAAGATAACCTGAAGAATGTGAGAAAACATTTGCAAACTATCTATCTGATAAGGGGTTAAAATCCAAAACATATTAGGAACTCATACAACTCAACAGCAAAAACACAAAGTTTTAAAATGGGCAGAAGACCTGAACAGACATTTCTCTGAAGAAGACATACAAATGGCCAACAAGTATATGGAAAGGTACTCAACATCATTGATCATCAGGGAAATGCAAATCAAAGCCACAGTGAGATACCGCTTCATGCCTGTTAGAATAACTATTAATTAAAAAAAAAAAGGTAAGTGTTGATGAGAATGTAGAAAAAATGGAACTCTTGCACACTGTTGGTAGGAATGTTTCCCACCAGCATGGGAAATGATATAAAGGTTCCTCAACAAACTGAAAAGAGCACTGCCGTTAGATCTACTTCTGGGTAGTCATCCTGAGGAACTGAAATCAGGATCGCAAAAAGACACCTGCATGCCCATTGTTTGCTGCAGCACTATCACAATGGCCGACAACCTAAATACCCACTAGTAGATGAATGGATAGAGCAAATGTGGTGCATACGTATCCTGGAATAGTACGCAGCCTTTAAAGAAGGAAATCCTGCCAGTTGTGACACCGTGGATAAACCCGGAGGACATTATGCTAGGTGAAAGAAGCCAGACACAGAAGGGCAAATACAGTACAACCTTATTTAAATGTGAGCATGGTTTTACCTCTAGATGAACACAAAGGACTCCTCCAACCAACCAGAGAGGCGTCACTTCATTTGCCAACCTCCCCCTGAGATCAGAGACACAGGCAGAGGGAATACAGTGCAGGGAGAGAAAGAGGAGAAACGGTCCAGCCAGGACAGCCCAGACACCACTTTACTTGGGTTTGCCACCGCTGGGATTTATTCCCACACAGTGACTCACCCGCAGCACCAACCTCAAGGTCCCTCTCTAATTGACTGTACTGCCCAGTGACGTTCAAGATCATCTCAGTAAACAGCAAAAACTTCAGGCGAGCTGGCCTCCTGAAGCAGCCTTTCCGCTTCCTTCCTTGTCCCTGGGCTGCTTCCAGCAGCCGCCAGCAAGCACCTAAATGAGGATTTGATCAATGGAGGCCAGGCTGATATTGATAAAGCGGCTGCAGTTTCTGCAAATCACCCAGCACTCATAGATACTGAAGATTAATCTTTACAAATACGGGGCAAAGGGGGAGAAAAAAACCAAGTCGATTTAGTTTCCGATTATTACTTTCTCCAGAAAGCACTGAAGAGTCAAAAGTTTAACTGATGTACATCAGACAGGGAGACAAATCCAGAAATATCACCCAATTACCTGGAAGCTTCTAGAAGGTATTTTTCATGACAGCAGGTGGGTTTGCCTCTTCTAAATTAGGAAGGAGACAAGACACCACTAAAAAGGATGTTGACTTGGCCCGGTGCACAAGCACTAACCTCAACGGACAGACTTAAGCCTGAGTATCTGTCCTCAGTCTACAGAGTGTCCTTGAAAGCATATTTCCACTGATTTCCTAGTTATTTTTATTTTATACTGTATGTATGTTTAGAAATGATACTGACTGGTCCTTCCTGGAACAAGATGGATTTTTTTTAATACAAAGAAATAATAAATAAAAGTGCTTAGCCTCCCCTATGCCTCTGATTTCACATCCAGAGAGTGGGTACAAGCCCAGAACATAATGTATAGCGGTTTCTCGCAGCCTTGACACTACTGACATTTGGAGCAAGACAATTCTCTTTGGGGGGGTGGTGCTCTCCTATAATTGTAGGATGTTCAGTGGTATCCCTGGGCTCTACCCACAGGTTGCCAGCAGCAGCCACCTCCCTGGCCCCGGCTGCAGCAACCAAAAATGCTCCAGGTAGTGCCCTGGGGAACAAAACCACCTGTGTACAGTAATGTGCAAATACATAACAAGAGTTAGAGAACTGCCATTCAAAAAACTGCCCATGCTGTTCTCACACAGGCAACAAAACCAAATTCCACACCTGATGCCAGTTATAACCCTGTCATTCATGTCCATGTCACAGCCAGAGAACGTGAGGCAGAAGTTCTGAAAACATGGATCACAAGGCACTTTCCTGAGGTCAGGTCCAGCTCCATGGGGATGCAGCCTGTATAAGGCCCCATGCTTAGAGGGCCCCACTCAGCTGCCGGTATCTTGAAATTCCTGATGCTTTATCTTTTTAACAAGGAGCCCACATTTTCATTTTGTCCTGGGCCCTGCAAATTGCAGAGCCAGTCCTGCCTGAGGTATGTTTTAAACACAAATGAAGTTATGATCTCAAAGAGGTATCTGCACCCTTGTTCACTGAGCATGAATCACAATGGCCAAGATATGGACCCAACTGAAGTGTCCACTGACAGATAAATGGACAAAGATATGATACGCACACACACATGTGCACATGATGGAATATTATTTAGCCACAAAAAGGGAGGAATCCTTCCTTTTACAACAACATGGGTCAAATTAAGGATCAAATGAGTCAGAAAAAGGCAAATACTGTATGATCTCACTTAAATGTGGAATCTAAAAAAGTTGAACTCACTGAAGCAGTAAAACAGTGTTTACCAGGGACTGGGAGATGGTGGAAATGGGGAGATACTGGTCAAAGGGTACAAACTTCCAGTTACGAGTATGTGATGGGGAACTAATGTACAGCACGGTGACTAAGTTAATAATATTATATTGCACACTTGAAAGTTGCTATGAGAGTACATCTTAAATACTGGCATGGGCACCCGTGCACACACACACACACACACACACACACACACAGGTAGCTATATAAGGCCAAAGATGTGTTAACTAACCTAACTGTGTTGGTCATTTCTCAAGACCCAGGATACCAAATCATCACATTGTACACCTTAAACTTACACAATGTTATTTGGCAATTATATCTCAATAATGCTGGAAATAACAAAAAAACAAATAAAATAAATTCAGGTTCACTGTTTTTAATAGTTCCATAATAGTTATGTAATAGTTACAAAAAATCCTACAAGAGATCTTCTCTGATTCTCTCACTTAAAATGAGAGATAAATTCCTTTCCAAAACCTAAAAATTCCAACCAAAAGCAATCTCTCATTTTAAATGTGGAATAAGTATAGCAGACACACAAGATGGGTTGAAAGACAAAACTCTGACTCCAGATTGAGATGGTTAAGGGACTTCATGGAAATGAATACAAAAATATTTAAAATATTTAAATTTTCTAAACCTTCCCATTTTTACTTCTAAATGAGCTAAGAAAAAAAAATAAGATCATCTGAAAAGAATGAAAAAGAACAATTTTTATAAAACCAAAATCAGATTCCTGAACTCTCCACTTGCATATAGAGAATGCAACTGACCCAGGATATTCCTCGTGGAAAAGGAAGAACCAGATCCCCAGTCTGAGTACTTTGCTGGTGAGATTTTTCCAAGCATGATTCATGTTGTAGAATTTGCTGACTCTGATTCCAGTTTCTTAGTATTAATCACTTTTCACTTGCACTCCAACTACTTTCCCTCCCACCCCATCCCTGTCAAAAAAAAAAAAAAAAAAGTAAAACAAGGACCTAAACTATTGGGAATTTTTATATACAGAAAGAGGAACTTTCTAGACTGCATTTAGATGCCACACTTAGTCAGCTGTCATGAAAACAAGACAGACAGTACTTCCCAGGAGCTGACCCAATGTAATAGTATTCTACTATACAGATCGAACATCATACTGGGTGAGACACACGGTCTCTGCTTTAGAAAGCAAAACAGAAGGATAGCATGCCAAAAATGTATTCCACTCACTTGACTGTGTGAGTCCTGAAACCCATCTGGCAAAGGAAGAGCTAAAACTTAGAGGATTTGGCAGAATCACAGAATGCAGGAAAATGTTTCCAAAGGGGGCCTTACCCAATACTGCAAATAAGCGTGTTTTTGTCTAGAGGAAAAACATAAAAAATAGTTTTGCTTCATAGCACCCTTTTTTAAACTTGATCAAAGTGAGTCCCTTGTTCTGCTGAGACCCTAGGAGTATTTAGGAAAGAAAGTGGGAGGTGGATACCAGAAATAGATAACCTGTGTAATAAAAGACTAAAAGTTTTGGGACACCTGGATGGCTCAGTTGGGTGGTGAGTTCAGGCCTGCACTGGGATCCACGCTAGCTTTTATGCCTACTTTAAAAAAAAAAAAAAAGTGAGCCTGGTGGTGGGTACTATGGAGGGCATATATTGCATGGAGCACTGGGTGTGGTGCATAAATAATGAATTCTGGAACACTGAAAAGAAATTTTTTTTTAAAAGTAAAGGTTTTGGAGTCCCATAAGAAAGGAAGAAGGGGGGGTGCCTGGGTGGCTCAGTTGGTTAACCAACTACCTTCAGCTCACGTCATGATCCTGGAGTCCTGGGATCAAGTCCCGCATCGGGCTCCCTGCTTGGTGGGGAGTCTGCTTCTCCCTCTGACCTACCCCCCATCGTGCTCGCTCCCGCGCTCTCTGTCTCTCTCTCTTTTTCATTGTCTCCCTCTCAATAAATAAATAAATAAAAATACTTAAAAAAAAAAAAAAAAGGAAGAAGGGGCAGACTTGGGGAGAGAAAAGAAGGATCTGGAAGCCCACATGTGCCAGTCTTCAGGGGAGTCCTGTGAGCTCAGAACCTGTGCGTAGGCTTCCGGTGAGCATTGGGCAAGAGGCCAAGTTCTGCATGGGGGCCCATGCGGGGTGCAACAGAGAGCTTGGGGAATACCAGAGCAAGAGACAATTGAGACCCTGAAAACCACCCTCTCCCTGAATTAGCAGGAATTCACTAGAGTAAATTTTACCTAGGGCTTCGAGGATCAAACAAATCACAGCTGACATCCAGGTTACCCTCTTCCATTATAAAATGTCTGGCAGGGGCACCTGGGTGGCTCAGTGGTTTAAGCCTCTGCCTTCGGCTCGGGTCGTGATGTCAGGGTCCTGGGATCGAGCCCCGCGTCTGGCTCTCTGCTCATCGGGGAGCCTGCCTCCCCCCTCTCTTTGCCTGCTTCTCTGCCTACTTGTGATCTCTCTGTCAAATAAAATCTTTAAAAAAAAAAAAAAAATGTCTGGCAGTCTCCAACCCTGCATTGGAACCATGGGGTGCTGGAGGTCAGAGCATTTCTCAGCGACGTCCTGACGCCTGTGTGGCAGTCCTGTCAGTGCACAGGCCACTCCGAACCTTACCGTTAGTGTCTATACGCGCCAGTCGTCAACAGCTAATATCTGCACCACTGGTGGTGGTCCGGGCCCACTCTGCCTGTGCCTAGGGCAGGTCAGAACATTGGGGAATGAATACATCCCTGGGAGCAGGAGTTGACCAGTAACTGATTGGAAGGCTCCCTCACTCCTCAGGTGAGACAATGGAGTGCTGGTAGTACACTGCGGTCAATAAACGTTTTGCACAGTGGGCCAGACAGTAGATATTTTAGGTTTTCTGGGCCATGCGCTCTCCACGGCCACTCGGTCTGCCGCTGTGGTGCAAAAGCACCACACCCAATATAGGCACGAACTGGTGTGAATCTATTCAATGCAACTTTACAATAACAGATGGCAAGCCAGATCTGCCACGGGCCATAGCTTGCAAACCCCTGTTCTAGGCCATTTTCCAGAGTTAAGCAGAGAGATTCAACTCTGCGATCCCCACAGTAGTAACAAACATGTTAATACACTAATTTTCAGCTCCGTTCCCTTCCCAGCCCATCCCCTCACCCCCTCTTCTCTAGCTTAATGGACTATTTGCACTCAAATCCTTCCTTGCCTCAGAGTCTACTTCCATGAGAACCCAGACTAACAGAGTTGGTTAGGGTACTTCTGTCTGCAAGTAACTGACAGTTGAACTGAAAGTGATTTAAATGACACGGGTTCATTATACCTTCCACAAAAAGCCCAGGTGGCCCAAGCAGGTCAATTCAATGACATCAGGGCGTTGAGAGTTCTGATCCTTATAGCTCATTGCCAAGAACGGAGAACATGCCAAGGCCAAGTGAGTCACTGCTTAAAACCAGTGGGTTAAGCATGCCTGGACTGGGCCAACTGAGGCCCAAGCCCTAGGGTATGGGCAAGGAAGGAGCCCATCTTCTCTGGGAATACAAGTAACTGGTTCATGAACAAAAGTAGGGTCCTCTCAGCAAAGAATGCGAAAAGGCTATTGGGTAAACAACTAACACATACGCAATAGCAGGAGTTCAGTAAACACTGTTCCAACATAGAAATGTGTAGGTCAATGGAAGTGAACAATGGACAGCAACTTTCCAGAAGAAAATAAAGCAGAAAGGGCCAGGCTGAACGTGAGAATCCTGCAGAACACACCCAGAGGTACTTGATATTCAGGGGAGATCAGAGGCTTTAGATAGCTCCATTACGTAACTCAGAGCCATCAGTGCAAGCCAAAGGGGGATGTGAAGGTGACTTTATGAAAATCAAATACAAATGTGTTCTTTCCTGGTTGATAATGGGTACAGCACTTTACAGTTCATAAAGCTCATGCCCATCCATTAATCTTACCACTTGATCAAAAAAGAAAAAAAAATAGGCACTAGCTGGGTCAGGTACCATAAAGTACAAAAGACTTCTGAGAGAGATTAAAGACTGAAACAAATGGCCACAAGTAACAGAGAGTTCATTAATTGGAACACTCGATATTGTTGAGATGGAAATTCTCTCCAGTAATCTACAGAATCAATGCCATCCTGCTCAAAATTCTAGCAGGTTTTTTAGAGGAATTGATAAAATGACTCTAAAATTACTATGAAAATGCTAAGAACCAAAAAGAGCCAGGGTCAACTTGCAGGAAAACCAAGACTTACACTAGTATGCCTATAAACAAAGGCTTATACTACCAAATATCAACATTTACCATAAAGCTTAAATAACTCACAAACGGCATGAGGGGAGACAATGGAACAGAAGAGGAAGTCCAGAAAATGTGTGACAAACACAGCACTGTGACGCAGTGAGGAAAGTTGGGTCTTTCCAGCGGGTCTTGCAGGGTACACTGGATATCCATATCAAATATCGACAATGAAAGGGGGCGACTGGCACTTTCACACATTGCTCATGGAAGTACAGATTGGTATGGCCACCCCGGAAACTATTTTGCTATCCCTAATAAAGCTGAATATATGTATACCCTGTTAACCTAGCAACTTTCATTTCTGAGTATATATGTAACAGAAATTAGTGCATACAACCACCAAAGGTTTCATATAAGAACTTTGTAGCAGCCTTATTAATAACTGCGACAAACTGAGTAGTCCCTGAACTGTGGTTGTTTACACTGTGGAATGAAACACTGGTGAAAAATGAAGTAGGGCTCTGCACAAGAAATGAATGAAACTCATGACATACTTTTCACAAAAGAAGCCAGATACACACAAAAAAAATGCAGAGTATGACTCCATTTATGTGCAGTTCAAGAAAAAGCAGATTAACAAAGTGAAAGAAGTCAGAAACGTAGTTATCTTTGAGAGATACTCACTGGAAAGGGGCTCGAGTGAGCTTCCCAGGGTGCTTAAAATGTTCTAGATCTACGTGGTGACCTCTATGCCAAAATTTATTAAGCGATACACTTAGGGTTTGTACACTTTACTATACATATGTCCTACTTCCCTACAGGAGATAAAAAGTCAAGGAATATTGCTTGTGCTCAGCAGAACATTTCCTGAAGATGATGGTATGGTACCTAGAGTCCTGAGGGTTTAACTCTGTGCAGAGATAAAGCCTAGAATACTAGGAAAATAGACAAGGAGCATACCCTAGTCTTGGCCCCCTGAGTGGTCATTGTTTGGTTCTCTTGGACAGGGCAGAGCACCTTGGCAGTGGACTGGGCAGTGTGTAAAATACACAGATAGTGAAACAATCAGGCTTGACCACCAGAAAAAGTAGCCAGAATGAGACACAGATCAAGGCTAAAAAGGAACCAATTTCCACACCAAAAGAACCAAATCACAGAGTAAGTAATGATAATAACAGGAGCTTTTTAAAAGTGCTTGCTATATGCCCACCACGTACCAGTTTCAACCTACTCTTTGAAACTTCACAGCAACCTAAAAATGCATCTAGTGAGTGGCAGAGCTGAGATGCAAACAGGAAACCATGGCCCCAGAACTCATCTACCTCAGCCCTATGCTGCATTTCCTAGGGATGAAGAGGAATCATGTCTTGAAGATGCATTTCCTGCCCTCTTCTGTCCCCACTGGGCTGGGTCTCAGGTCATATCCATGCCCATGCACTTCTCTCTTCCATAACATTCTTCATCCTCTCTCGTCATTGTCTGGTTTTCTATTCATTTCCAGGGGCTGTTGTAAGAAATCACAGCAAACTCAGTGGCTTAAAACAACAGAAATTTATTTTCTAATTCCTCAAAGGCCAGAAGGCTGAAATCAGTTTCACTGAGCTGAAATCAAGGTATCAGTGTGACTATGCCCCCAGGAGCTCTGGAGGGGGGATTCCTTCCTTCCCTCTTCTAGGTTCTGGTGGCTATGGGCATTCTTTTGCTTGTGGCTGCATCACACCAATCTCGGTCTTCATATGGCCTTCTCCTCTCCTGTGTGTGCAATCTCCCTCTGCCTTTCTCTTACAAGGACACCTATGAACGGATTAATGGCCCACTCCAATAATCTAGAATAATCGCCCCATTTCAAGATTCTTAATTCAATCACATCTACGGGCTCCTTTGCCTCACAAGGTAACATTTACAGGTTCCAGGGATTATAACCTGGTATCTCTGGGCGGCTCCTATACAGCCTGCTGTCTCTTAACTTTGTCACTATCACCACTGTCTCTGTATTACTATTATCATGTCTCTATTATTATCACTATCTCTATATTAACTCTGCACTCCTCAACACCTGAGGCCATCTGTAGCCATTTTCAAATAGCCATACATTTGGACACTCCTCCTACTAAGAGAGGGGATCTACATCCTCTCCCTTGACTCTGAATTCTGTGATTTCTTTGACCTATAGAATATAGTGGAAATCACACTGTCCCAGTTTTGGATCCAGGTTTTAAGAGACAGTCGGCTGCTACTTCCTATCTCTGGGAAAGCTCACTTGTGGAAGCCACCCACTATGCTATAAGAAATCCCAAGTGCAGGATGAAACCACATGAAAGTGCCCCAGCAACGGTGCCAAGTGAGCTCCCAGCCAATGGCCAACATCAACCTCCAGACATGTGTCTGACCATCCTGGAGGGCCAGCCCAGTCAAGAAGACCTCGGATGTCTCCGGCCCCAGCCGCTGTCTGACTGCAACTGCAGGAGAGTCGTGAAATAAGAAACACCAACTTCTCAGTCAACAGAGTTAAGAGTGATAATACCAAAGATCTGTTTCCAGCTAATATGTGAGCAGGTCAGGGTTGTTTTATTTTTTCACTTATTTATTTTTTTAATGCAGCAACAGATGACCTAATATTATCTTTTTCATAGTTCCATACCAAGAACTCGGCCTGGAGGTCTTGTTGCCCAGGGAAGGTGGAATAAATTAAAAACTACCAAAACTCCAGAAGGTATGGCCAAGAAAGTGGGCTGGAAATCAAAAGCTATCGACATCAGATTCCAAAGAAATGACAAGGTAAAAGGGTACAAGAGGAAGGCAGTGAAGAAACAAATTTTCTAGGGCCTCGTATTAGAGTTCTCCAGAGAACTAGAACCAATATTTTACATACGTGACAATTATACAATTCCTCATCATAATCTCCCAGGAGAGTGAGAGAGAGAGAGAGATTATGAAGAACCGGCTCACGTGATTGTGAAGGCTAAGAAGTCCCACAATCCACCAACTGCAAGCTGGCCACCGAGGAAGACCGGCGCTGTGACTCGGAGTCTGAAGGCCTGAGCACCAGGAGAGCTGATTGTGTAAATCCCAGTCCAAGGGTCAAAGAGAGGCTCTTGCTCCCAGCTCAAGCAGTGAGGCAGCCTTCCTCCACTTTTTGTGCTATTCAAGCCCTCCAAAGACAGGATGAGGACCACCCATTTACTTTATTGGGCCCACTGATTCAAATGCTAATCTCATCTGGAAACACTTCACAGACACGCTAGAATAATGTTCGTTCTGGGCACCCCACGGCCCAGTCAAGTTGACACACACAAAATTAACCATCACCAGGGTCACCTGGGTGGCTCAGTTGGTTAAGCATCTGCCTTCCGCTCAGGTCATGATCCCAGAGTCCTGGGATGGGGTCCCACACTGGGCTCCCTGCTCAGCGGGGAGCCTGCTTCTCCCTCTGCCTATAGCTCTGCCTGCTTGTACTCTCTCTCACTCTCTCTCTCTGGCAAATGAATAAATAAAATATTCTAATAAATAATAAGATAAAATAAAATAAAACCAAACCATCATAAGCCTTGTTGGGGGTGAAGGTGAGGAGGGACAATGTTAAGCAGGACCAAGTTCAACAGATTCTCAATGTTTACTAAGAGGTACACAGACTGCACATTATTTCCTTTCCTTTTAACCCTTCTTTTAATTACATAAACAATGTATTGAGTACTTCCTGAGACCCAGGCATTGGCTGAGGTGAAGGATATTCAGTGGTCAGCAAGTTCCTTCCTTCATGGAGCTCTGAACCATAGAGTACTTAGGGAGACCTCAAAACCACAGGGAAGGGATTCAAGGCCCCATTCCTGACTTTAATTACCTAACTCAGCAGTTGTGCTCACCAAAAATCATTTTCTAAAAACATTAGACCATTCAATACTACTAAGTGTCCCTTCCAAAATGGATATGGTACAAGCAGTAAATCAGAGAAGATTAACTTGGCAAAGTCCTTCCATTCATTTTGTGGCAGCTGTTACAATTTCCTGTTGTGGGGAGCTGAAGGTGCAGACCCCTTCTGTCCCAATAACTGAGAACGCTGTGGGCCACAAGAACAGGAAATGATGGGTGCTAATGAGGCAAGCCTGTATGTGGGGAGAGTCAGCCCAAAGACAAGCTTCTCAAGACCACAGTGATATACCTTCATCAAATGCTCCTGCCCTAAGAATGCACCGGTCACGGAGCTTTTCTGCTTAGACCTTCCCTGGGGAGCTTACTCTCGGCAGCAGAGCTGACTGACAGTCCTCAGCTGCTGCACCTGCAGACCCATCACCGTGGTCATGCCGGGTCACCTGCCCAGGGCTTTTCCCAGCTGATGACTGAGCTCAGCAGGAGAGCTGGAACCAGGTTATTCTGTTCCAGTGCTGAATTTGTCCAAAAGGCAACCTTGTCTCAGGAGAGGCCTATTGGCCTGGCTGAAACTTTCTTAGAACTGTGCTGCAGCCCCCTTCCCTCCTCCTCTCCTCTCCTGAAGGCTCTCTCCCTGCCTACCCCTGCTCCCTCTCCATTGTCCTCCCCAGGCATTTCTCCAATAAATTTATTGCACAGTTAATTCCTGTTCTGCCTTCTTCACAGAGGACCTGAACTGACATAATATCTAGAGACTCACTGTCACTTTTCTGTGCATTTTCTTCTTCTTTTATTTCATGCATTGAATTTACATGGTTGTCACTCTGCTTTCTTTCCCCATTGTATATTACAATATGAGTGTTCTCTGATGTTATGCTTCATTCATATTATTTATAATCCCTAAGATTCCACTGTATAGAAGGATGAGTATTAGCCATTCCCCTTTAGTTGGACTTTCAGGGTCTTTTTCAATTTTTCCTAATTAAATGTTCCTGCAGTAAATGCCGTGTGGAGCTTTGGTAAGGTTTACTCAGAACAGGTAATACCGGGGACCTCTCCCCCATAGGAGGTGAACTACAAGGGCTGCCTGAGACAGAAGAGAAAGTCCTGCATGAGGAACCAGGAGACCTGGGTTCTCGTTCTGATTCTGCCATGTCTGAGCAGCACAACCCCGAGCAAATTACTTTGTCTCTCTGGACTTCTGTTTCCCCTACCCATCAAACAGATATGATACCAGAGGGGAATCCCTTGTGAATATCAAATGTATGTCGTCATTTTCAAAAGATTTTGGCTGCCAGGTGCAGGGAGGCTGGGGGAAATGGGGAGATGGGAGATGTTGGTCAAAGAGTACCAAGTTGTGGTTACGTCGTCCTAGAGACTGAATGTACACCATGATGACACAGTTAATAATACTGCATTGAACACTGGGAATTTGTTAACAGAACAGAACAGATTTCAGGTGCACTCAACACACACACAAACATGGCAACTACAGGAGGAGATGGTGTGTTAATGAGCTTGACTATAATAATCATTCCACTATGTCTATGTATATTAAATCATGTCGCACTCCTTAAATACACACACTTATTAAACATATACATAAATAACTGGAAAAAAAAAAGGGACCCGGAGAGCTCTCTCACCCTCCTTCTACCATGTTTAAGGACACAAGTTGGTTTCTGTTGTTCCAAGCCTCCCAGTCTGTGGTAACTCCGGATAGCAGCCCACACTCAGTGTGAATCCAGGCAGGGGAATCACGGGGACTTATTTTGCAAGCAACCTACCGCAGTGGGCTCCTGCATTACCACCTCCCAGAAACAGGGGAGGAGCGGACTGTGAGAAGGAAGAGCCGCAGTGAGGGGGGCAGACGGTGGTGCCCGGGGGTGGAAGCTGCTGCTGGCAAACCTGCCCCTCACAAGCATCTCACAGAGCGAGACCTCTAGTGCAACATCAAGGTGGCCCAGAAGAACCACCATAGGTACCTTCCGGAGCCCGGGACCTGACCTCTGAGCTGGCCCAACACAAGCCTCAAGTAGCAACTGCCAAATGCCCTCCCCAACCTGGGTACAGAACCACATGCGGGAGGCTGTCCCCCAGGCTCAGGGGGCTCCCTGAGTCCCGCCCGCTGCTCCGACACGAGCCAGTACGACATCCCTCCACAATTCTGCTGCTCCAGTGTCCTCCATGTCCTTTCTTTAAGCAGTTATTTGAGAAGAACTGGAGCATTTTGCTTTAAAAAATAAAAAGCAAAGTCCTTTTCTGAAAATCAGCTTGAAACTCAGTAAACAGCCGTGCCAAAGGCAAAGGGAAAATGCTGAAAATGACCCTGCCTGTTCAACTGCTCTGACCAAGACTTTTTGGAGGATGCTCCAAGGGGGAAATACATGCAGGCTCTGGCCTCAGGAGTCAGGGAACAGCATCCTCTCATCTTTCCTGGGAGCAAGTTCTTGAAACCATTTCCCTTCCACCTAACCTTCCCCTACCGCCCCATGACCCCACTCCCATTTGTCAACAGAAATATAGCCTTTGGTAGGGGAATAACATTTTAAATAAAGACAACAGGGGGCGCCTGGGTGACTCAGTGGGTTAAAGCCTCTGCCTTCGGCCCAGGTCATGGTCTCGGGGTCCTAGGATTGAGCCCCACATCGGGCTCTCTGCTCAGCAGGGAGCCTGCTTCCCCTCCTCTCTCTCTGCCTGCCTCTCTGCCTGCTTGTGATCCCTCTCTGTCAAATAAATAAATAAAATCTTTAAAAAATAAATAAATAAAGACAACAGGTCCCTAGCACTCACTTACCAACTTCATCGTCACCTCTCTTCCCACCCCCCCCAAAAAAAACAAAAAACAAAACCTCATTTATCTTGTTGGTTTTCTCATCTTCTCCACATACCACACAATTGGATAAATAAGTTCTGTGTTCAATCTTTTAACAGGGGTTATTCAATTTACTCAAGCCAATGTGAATATTTCCCCCTGGTTTCCATGACAACCTCTCAGCACATTCAGTCTTCATATAAATGAGTTATTGCTTTTATGTTCTCATACCCTAAGACAATGAGGAAATTAACATAATGTGGTCATTCAAAAAAAAAAACAATCAAAAATAATCACAATCCTCATATTCTCCCCAGAAATTCACAGATAGCGTTCTATGAAAAAGAACCAAAGAGAAATGAGGCCTTTGTAGCTGACAACACTGTTAACATTAGAGATTTCATTTCAGATGCATTTAAATGAAGCCAGACCATAGTGGGGTTCAAAAAAAGTATATAGACAGAGAGCCAAAATGAAGGAAAAAGACATGTAAAAGCAAGGACCCAAATTCACCAGGCCATATATTCTCCCAACAGAGCTGCCACACTAGGCCTCCTTGTCTGCACTCCTGCCTCAGGACCCTCACACATGCTGTTCCCTAGCCCTAGCACGTTTTTTCCCATGTGATTCTCCCCATGCCTGCTCTGCTTAGATAATTCTTACTCATCCTTCAGGTCTCAGCTTAGAAAAGTCACTGGCTAGGGAAGTCAGGTTTCACCATGTGTCAACCCTAGGTTGGATGCTCCTGTCTTATATATACCTTCATGGCTCCTCATATTCTTTGTTGTATCAGGTAGGTTTCCCCTAGAAGCAGATCCTAAGAGAAGGATGTGGAGGCAGGTGGGTTTATTTAGGAAGTGATCCCAGGAAACACTGGCATGACAGAGGAGGAGCAAGACAGGGAAGGGGAAGAGCCAATCCAGGGTGTATATGCAACTTAATGTGGACAAGGGGAGGTCAGTCCCACTGGGGACTTCTGGGCACCAGCACAGGGTACGCCTCAGCTTAGAGGTGAGGAAGGCAAGACAACTACTCCCTCTGGCTGGAGTAGACTCTCCTGTGTGTGCATTTCCCTGAACTGCCAGCCTGCCCCACGAAGGCGTGCTGGAGAAAGCCCCAGACACTGCTGCGGGGGCTGGTGGTATGAAGAGTGGGCTTCAGGGGATATGGGCAAGGCACCAACGCGCCTACCACATCCTCCAATGCAAACAACATAACTCTTACCTAAGACTGGCGATCGATGAAATAGGAGACAAAGGGTTCAACTCAAAGCCAGCCAGCAAAATAGAGCCCAAATGAATACAGAGGCATGGGGACAGAGGAGAAATTTTAGATCTAAGAGATATTAGATGTTGGAGCATAGGTTTTAGTCAAGGAGCTGAAGACATTCTGGAAGGGAGGACCTAAGGTGCTTCATGCCATCCTAAGATCCTCCACCAGCTCTTTGGCTGGCCAGGGGCTTCTCTGGTAGATAGTTCAATCCAGACAGTTCCAGTTCTTAGGTCAAGAAAGAGCAATCTTCAGTCCCAGGTGTAGAAGTGGCTGCTCCCCCAAAATATCTCAGAATTAACTGTCAACCTCTGGTTGGTGAAACTTAGAACCCTAAGCCTCTCAGCTTTTTGATGGTTCCAACTGGAGAAAGTAATCTGAGGAACCATCAGTGGGGAAATGCACCATTAAACAGTGATATAACTGTTCAATCGAATATTATGCAACCACTAAAAATGATAGCTGCTTGGAGTAGTTATTCATAAAGATATGTACATAAAGCATAATACCAGCAAAGGTGACTTACACTTCCTGTTTACTCATCATCTCCCCACACTAGCAAAAAACCTCAACAAAGGTGGGGACATTTCTTTTGTTCGATGCCTGATCCTCAGCATCTAGGACAGTGACAAGCACAAAAACATCCAGCAGCTAACAGGGTAAAATTTACTATGTCTGACATCCAATCAAAAATTAGTCTATCATGGGTCAGGGCAAGGGCTGGCCTCCATCGCAGCCAGCAGCTAGCTGCCAGGAGGTGCTGGGTGAGCCAAGTCACTAGTATAGGGCAGGGCCAACTTTGACCAATAAAACACAGGTGGCAGGCGGGAGTTGGCAGAACAATGACTCACCCCTCCTCCCTCACGATGGACAGCTCTGAGACGCAGTAAGTCCAGCAAGTCTCTCTAGAGGTGTCCCGTGGACGAGTTGTGTTTCCATCAAGCTGTGGCCTGCTCAGTCACAGGTATCACCTTGCATTTGCTTCCTCTCCTTCTCTGCCTCACTTCCGTCTTGCCATCACTCTTCCTTCCTTGGGATTACACAGCCCAATACAGCATTAGTGCGTATACTTTCTATCAGGTTCTGTTGCTAGGCAGAGATAACTCCTCCCAAAATCTGTGACTCACAGAGTATCTTTGGAAAGATACTGCTCTGGTTAATCCCCCAACTTAATGGCTTAAAACAGCAGTCATGGTTGTTACAGCTCATGATTCCGAGGGTCAGGAACACAAGCAAGACCCAGCTGGGCAAGTCCTCTGCTCGATGTGGTGTCCACTGGGGTCACTCAATGGTATTCAGTTGACTTCCAGGGTCCAAACAGCTTGGGTGACATGCTAGGTGTCTTGGTGGGGGTACCGGGAAGCTCGGCTCCACAGGACCCTTCTCCCTCTCCTGTCATCTCAGGGCCTCCACATACACCTCTCCTGCAGGATCCTTGGACTTCTTAAATGGTGGCTCAGGGCTTTAAGACCAAGAGCTTGAAGAGGCTGGAAGCCCACGTAAAGGCTAGGCCCAGAGCCAGCACGGCATCATTTCTCTGGCCTTCCTAGTCAAGGCAGTCAGAGGTCGCCCCAGCTTCAAGAGGAGGGGAGAAAGATCCCACTTCTCAGTGGTGGAGTGTCAAAAAGTTTGCGGCCATCGACAAGCTCCAGACACAAACACACAACGGGAAGCTGGGAACAGGCGTGGAGTGAAGACGGAAGCACCAGGGTAGGAGGGATCCTTTTGTCCTATTGGCAGGGTTTTTTTCCATGTGCATGCATTCCTTTTTTCAAAGAAAAAAGAAAAAAGTGCAGAGGAAAAGGAGGAGGAGAGAAACAATGTCAATACGCTGAGTCCTCATCTTCTGTGGCAGAGAGTCAATAGAAAATGTCTTAAATTGATAAATCAAGAAACAGCTGCATAAGCATCTTATTTGGAGTTACAGAGATAAACACCAGAAGACCTAAAAATGGAAACAGCATTTCCAGCAATTGCCTCTGAGAGACAGGACTTGGGGAGGGGAGAGAAGAGAGAAGGGGCCAGGAACTGCTGCTTTCATTAGGAGCCCTTCTGTTCTTGTATTTTTTACTATATATACATATTACTTTGATAAAAAATTTAAAGGGGGAGAAAAGGAGAAAAAGTAGCACTGGTTCTTTTTAAAGCTATGTAATTAAACCTGGGGGAAAAAAAAACTCATTTTGCTAAGGGGAAAAAAAAGTGGCAGGATACAAAACTATATTCACAGTTTGTTGGAAGTACATTTAATAAAGACAGAAAGAAAGAAAACATCTACATGGGGGAGGGGAAGACGCAAAAGGAATGAACCTCCCCAAGCGATGGTGGGCTGGGCGGATTCCCTGCTGCGTTTCCCAAATTTTCAGCAACGTGCTTCTCTTGCTTTCATAATGAAAAGAAATAAATTCATTACTTTAAATAAATGAACTGAGCAGCGATTAAATAAAAATGTCAGAAGAGTCTCTGAAGAACTCTCGGCTCAAACCTTCTTTAATTCCTGGGGCCTCCCAGGTGGGGCGATGGAGGAGGCCGGCTACCCACAGGCTCTGGCAGACTCCAGTCAGTTGGGACCATGGACTTGGTTATAACACCTTCCCAGAATTTAGTCCATGAGTTCTTAATTCAACTGAAAAATGACTTCTGTTAAGCCTCCAATGTTTCAGTTCTGAATCTGAAATGCTCCTCCAGTCATTAAATAAGTACGTATTGAGTACCTACTATGTGATAGATAAAATGCTAAGGGCTGGGGTTACAATGAGAGATGAGACAGGTAAACTCTCCATCCCACTGGAACCATAGTTTAGTGGGGGAGGCAGACAAGCAATCAGGCAACTGCATTATATTTTAACAGACGCTTTGATGGGGGGAATATACAAGCAGGAGGAGATAACCCAGAGGGATTCCTGGAAGAGGCCAAATCTAAGCTCAGATTCAAAGGATGAACCAGAGCATGTCAGGCTAAAGCAGAAAAAAGTATTTCCAGCACAAAGAATATAATATGCAAAGGCTGAGAGACAACAAGAAACCAAGAAAACAAAAAACAAACAAACAAAAAAGATGTCACCTAATCAGAACAGTCTCAAAGGACTCATCTCCTCTGGAGGCTCTAGGGCTATCCTGCCTAAACTGGACCCCAGCCCGGCCACTTACAAACTATGTGTGACCTGAGTCAAGTGACTACCTCAGCTGTGCCTCAGTGTCTATCTCTAGTATCTTAGTCCGCTCAGGCTGCAGTAACAGAAGCCCACAAACTGCGTGGCTTATAAATCACAGAAAATTATTGCTCAGAATTCCGGAGCCTGGAAGTCCAAGATCAAGGAGCAGCACATTTGGTGTCTGGTGAGAACCCACTTCCTGGTTCCAACACAGCACCGAGCTGTCACCTCACATAGTAGAAGGGAGGAGGGGGCTGTGGAGGTCCCTTTTATAAAGGCACTAATCCCATTCAGATGGACTCCACCCTCCTGACCTATTCACCTCCCAAAGGCCCCACCTCTGAACACCACTTTGCGGGGCAGGAGTCAACATACAAATTCAACAAGACATTCACGCCCTACCACCGGGCTCCCTCTCTATCCCCCGTCCCCTTTCCCTCACTTCCCTTCTCTCCCTCCATAAGCCACACTGACCCACATCCCGGTTTCAGACGTGGAAAGAGCCCAACCTCAGTCACACAGCTTGCGGGGATTCATATCCAGGCATCCCATCTCTAAAGGCTACACACCAGGCTACATCACGCACACCTCTCCGTCTACACGGTGGGGTCAAAGACGCCAACGCCATGGTAGGCACAGAACCCCCAGCCAGGGAAACAAAGGTAAACCAGACACTGTCTCAGACCTGGAGGTGGGGGGCTAATCCGAAGGATAAGGCAACAGAAGGGGACACAACAAATCGCAAGGCATCCTGCTGTGTTCCGATTGCCGTGCTGCTGAAGAACGCTCCTGGGGGCAGAATGTGAGCTTTGGAATCAGACCCAGGCCCAGCCCTGCAAGTTCTGTAACCTCAGTGTTTTCAGCGTGGAGATCCTAAGGCTCACCCCACAAGGTAAGATGAACCAGCTGGCAGGTGCAAAGTGCCTTGCACCTTGTCCAGCTCACACTGGGCACCTGACAGGCATCCACTCCCTTCTCCCTTGCTCAAGGCTACCTAGCCATGAATGCAGGAGCTGGGAGCCTTCTTTTTCACCAAAATCAAAGAGTGTCTGCAGAAGAGAAACAGCTCATAGCCCCTCCTGCCTCTCCCTTAATAGTTTATCTCTAAGTTATTCAATGCAAGAGACTTAGCCCAGCTAAAATTATTCAAAATCGACCTTGAGATCAGGAACAAATTGGCGACAGCAGTCCGCAATTGGCAAATGCAATCTAAGTGCCCCAGGCGGCATTAGAGCCTTCCACCTTGACAGGAAGAGTCAATGTGCATCTTGGAAAATTCTGAAAAAAAAAAAAAAAAAAAGTAAAGGTCACCACATTCGTAGGCAGAATGGATTTTTCTGAGACCATTACAAACAGACTGCCTAAATTACGAAGATTCTAGATTGACAGCGCCCCCCCGGGGCGGGGGGGCTTCAGGTGAAGAGAACCACCTTCGACTCCCAAGCGTCCACGCTGCTGCTGTCTGTGGCCATCTGAAGATTCTGCCATCACCTCTTCTCCCACTGAAACTTCACAACCCACGTGTGGTGCCCCAGGGAGCCAGAAGTGCCAGCCTGGGGCCAGCCCTGTGGTCCGAGGGTCTGACCAGGCAGGGAAGCTGAGAAGGTGCAAATCCCTAAGATGGATCCAAACATTTCTCTAAGAAGGGTATCGAGCCAGAACGGGAGGACCAAATCCCAAGGCAAAGTCTACAAGGAAAGGCTAGGCTTATAACTGGGAGGCACAAGAACACAGTCTGGGAGCCAGCAGGTGACAGGCCTGGGTGACAGCCTTGAGCAGCATTGGAACACTTGTGCTGTCTGGTCTTGTGGAGGAAGGGCACCAGTATTAATAACAATAGCTAACATTTATTTGCTGGATACACTCTGGAGCCAGGCACCGGGCTAAACTTGTCCATGCATTTTCTCACTTAATCCTCACTACCTGATACACGGGGTGCTTGTTCTGTCCCCGTTTTACTCAAAACTGAGGCTCAGAAAGGCTTCTCCAAGGTCAGGCAGTAATCACAGAAACCCAGGAAATCTAGCTGCAGGGTTCAAGACCCTGTCAGTGTCACTTTATTACATGCGGCAGCTCAGGTGTGTGTTAGCTTCAATCAAATAAATAGCAAAACTTAATTCTGGACAAAAGCTACTAATTTGTACTTTATTTTTTTGAACAAGGAAACTAACACCAGTTAGTAAGGAGCATAATAAGTAAGTAAGGAGCATAGTAAGTAAGTAGCATAACCCTACAACCCAGCAATTGCACTACTGGGTATTTACCCTAAAGATACAAATGTAGTGATCCAAAGGGGCACGTGCATGTGAATGTTTATAGAAGCAATGTCCACAATAGCCAAACTATGCAAAGAACCCAGATGTCCATCAACAAATGAATGGAAAAAGATGTGGTGTGTATATATATATATATATATACACACACACACACACACACACACACACACACACACACACACACAATGGAATACTATGCAGCCATCAAAAAGAGAAATCTTGCCATTTGCGACGACGTGGATGGAATTAGAGGGTATTATGCTTAATGAAATAAGTCAATCAGAGAAAGACAATTATCATATGATCTCCCTGATATGAGGAATTTGAGAGGCAATGTGGGGGGTTTGGGGGGTAGGAAAGGAATAAATGAAACGAGATGGGATCGGGAGGGAGACAAACCATAAGAGACTCTTAATCTCACAAAACAAACTGAGGGTTGCTGGGGGGAGGGAGAGGGTGGTGGGGTTATGGACATTGGGAAGGGTATGTGCTATGAAGTGTGTAAACCTGGCGATTCACAGACCTGTACCCCTGGGGCTAATAATACATTATATGGGGGCGCCTGGGTGGCTCAGTGGGTTAAAGCCTCTGCCTTCAGCTCAGGTCACAGTCTCAGGGTGCTGGGATCGAGCCCCGCATAGGGCTCTCTGCTCTCTCCTCCCTCTCTCTCTGCCTGCCTCTCCGCCTACTTGTGATCTCTGTCTGTCAAATAAATAAATAAAATCTTTAAAATAATAATACATTATATATTAAAAATTAAAAAAATTTAAAAGTAAGGAGAATAGAGCTCTTCATGGAAGCTGGGTTCATGGGAGCAAAAATACAGACACATCGCAAACATGATATAGGGTGTATAGTACCATTAAGCAAATATTTACTCCTTTCCATTCCTTCCACCCCGGGAGGAATAAAATTCCCTGCCCCATTAATGTTGGGCTTGCTTTGGCCAAAGAGACATGGGCAGAAGTGACCGGGTACCAGTTTCCAGCTTGGCCCTTAAAAAAAGCATCAATTACATCTGCTCATGCCTTGGAAGCTGCCAGCCTTTACCAAGAAACCACGGCTTCTCCAGTCTGGGCCTCAGAAGGAAACAGAGGGATCAGACATGGAAGTAATCCTGCAGTGCAAAGCAGGGTCTCCCCAGCCAAACCACAGACCTATGCGTAAGAAAGAAATGTTTACTTTTATAACCCACTGGGTTTTTTGTGGTTGTTTATTACCCAGTTATCAGTGACTGATACAGCTACACACAGGTATGCGCGTAGATGTTACACCTGTATGTACTGTACAGGACATATAACGTGTGAAGACTGAAAGTGTATCTCTCTCCGTATATAGGAAACAGTGTAGCATGCTAGTGTAGGATCTGGAGGAAGAATTACATTTGCTTTCTTGCTCTGACATTTATTGGCTGTGTGTTTGGGGAAAGGTTACTTGACCTCTCTGAGTACATTTTCTCCTATGTCACACAGGGATTTAAATTGTGCCTATCTCATTGGATTATTGTGAGATTGAAACAAAAATAAAAGCACACAAAGTGAGTTTAGCATAGAGCCCAATACATATTCACTCATTATTCAGTCAACAATATTTACTGAGTAACAGCCTTTGCCAGGCACTTTCCCAGGTTTTTAGAATACAGTTACTAGCTACAGAAAAGTGAAACCATTAAACAGGGTAAGGATAAAGAGCAGCCAGGGAAGCCAAGGGAAGCATTCCCTGGCACGTCATAAGCGTGCGATAAATGGTATTCCCTTTTATTCTCAGAATGCTTAGCATGCAAGAATGAGGTACTTAGATGCAGACAAAAAAGAAAATCAGCTTCTCGACTCCCCAACAGACCCCTGTCCTTGGAAGCCTCGGCACACCACAGCAACAGATCAAGGACCCTCACTGGGTGGACACAGCCTCGGGCGCTTTTGAAGCCGACACGTAAATCCTGCAGATCATGCCAGACTCATATGGTAGGGCTGGAAAGAGACAGGCCAGCTGCTGTTGGGAGGCTGGAGCTCCACTTCTCCATGAAAGAAGAAGGTTCCTGGGGCTTGAGCCATGCTTCAAATCCACTGATCACATCAAACACATGCTGCTCGGGGGGAAGGGAGCGGTGAGGTATTCAGAAGCTGGAGGGCAAGGTCAGCTGATGGGGACACTTCATACGGGCGCTGGGGAACCAGAGAAGCTTCAGAGACCTCAGGTGGCAGAGAAGCACACAAGCTTTTGCCAACACACTTACCGTGCAGCCCTTGAGGGCACCTCCTGTTTCTCAGCCCTAATTGGCATGTTTTCTCATCTCCTCGGAAACAGCCACGGGAGATGGCATTACATAGCAATCAAAGTGTGGTCTTTGGAGTGGGACAATCTGGGCCTGTACCCTGACTCTACACTCACCAGCTGGCTTCCTGGCCCAGCCACTTAGCCCAAGGAGCTACCCACTCCTGTCCAGTAAGGGTTAAATAAGATAATACTGTAGCCCCTTGTATGTAACATGTCTCACAAGCAAAGTGCTTAGCACAGTACCCGGTACAAAGTGACTACTCAGAGTCATGGCTCTTATCAGTGACCCATTTTGTAAATGAGCACACTGAGGCCCAACCAGGGCTCTGACCTTACCATCAAACCATGGGGTTTTTTTCCCCCTTACCACATTATCCCCTAACTGATCTATTTCTCAAACAAATTCAAAAATCCCCTAAGAATGAATCTTGGCTTTGATCCCTGCACCAATAGCGATTAGCACACAGTCTGAACTCGGGGGCTGAATAGCGTGATCAGGTCACAAGCTCAGATGCTCACAGAGTCTGGTAGTACTACAGCGGCCATCTGTCCCAGTTTGAGCACTAAAGTCCCACATCCAGGGACACTGGTCAGAGCTGGGCAAAACAGGACAGCTGGCAGCATGCTGGTAGCATGCCTGAGTGAAGGAGGAAAAAGCTGTGCCTCCTCTGCTTGGGCACTCCATTTCTGAGAAACAGTCCTGGGACCTGGTTAGGAGCAAGGGCCTGGAGCTAGCGTCACATGGTTTCTGTCCGGCTTCCACTGCTCACCAGCTTGGGGACCTTGGGAAGGATGACTGAGCCCTTCCATGCCTGTTTCCTCCCCTGCAGGGGAGGAAAGGGGGGCTAACAGATCAGGTGACCTCTGGGACAGGCTTTCTCACCTGCAACACTTATGACATTTGGGACCTGATAATTCTTTGCAGCGGGGGCCACCCAGAGCATGGTGGGATATTTAGCAGCACCCTTGATCTCTACTCACTGGATGCCCGTAACACACGGCCACCCATGCCCCCAAGTTGTGACAATCAAAGATGTCTCCAGACATTCCCAAATGTCGCCTGGGCAGCCAAACTGTTCCTGGTTGACAACCACTGGTGTAGGAAGTGCTGTGAGGAGAAACGAGGTGAGGCATGCATCAGAGAGTCTGTTTCTACACAAACAAGTACATGGGAGCCTTGGCAGTCAAGCAGGAAAATGGCAAGCCGAGAAATGAGCAAGCAGGACCTTGGATGGGCCAGGGGCAGCGCAGCCAAGCCACTGCTGCGGGGACAAACCACAAACGGAACTCAGCCTGGCCAGCAGCCCACCCAGAGGAGCCTGGACCTCAAGTTCACCCCATGTACAAAAAGTTGAGTGGATTATTCCTTGATTGCTGGACAGCACCATCATATAGAACAAAACCGTCTCCTGTTGGATATATTCCTTCTCTCTCAGGTATGTATGTACCTCTGTAAAGTGCATTTCTTCATCAAACACTGACTGTAGACTGTGTGCCAGGCCTACAGAAGTGGAAAAAAAGAGGGCAAAGAGGACCTGCCCTCATGGAGCTCTGAACACATTGTGATGGTTGACATGCAATGCACTTTTAACCAAGAGAAATCATGTCGTACAGAACTGACTCTGTCCCTGACGTTTCTCCCCTTGGCACTCCATGTTTAAGATCTGTCCTCACTGCTGCACGAACGTCGGATGTAGTCTGTGTGGCAGCGTTCCACAGAGGACATCACCTGCCTTTGTGCCAGAGTTCTCTCCAGAATGGCTGCACCTGTTGACACTCCAAGGACTTGCCTTAAGGGGTCAAACCCCACTGGACTCACCGACATGGTGCCAAACTGAGAAGCTCTGCCAACAGCTGCTATGAGCCAAGAGCATCATGTCCCACCATCAGTGAATATCTTTGACCGCTTTGTCTGAAGTGAACCTTGATTGCTAAGTACATCATGAAATCAGAGCCCCTAAATGCTGCAGTACAGTCCAGCCCAAACTCCTGGCTTTACAAAGGGAGAAACGAACCTGAGGCTCAGAGATGTGCAAGAAATGGCCGAGATTTTAAGCAGAGCCAGGTTTAGAATTTCCTGTCCCCTGGCATCTTATTTCTGTACAAAGCCCTCTCTGAGAGATCAGAAATTCACCCGTGATTTACAGGAGTTGGTTCACTTTACAGATTTTTCTCCATCTCTCCCACCCGGCACCACCCTCACTATCTCATATCCGCCCCCCCAACCCTGCTTTTAAATTCTTGCTGGAACCATCCATTTTGCGACCAAGTGTTGACTTCAAATGATGTATGAGACGATCGACATTTCAAATATTCCAGGCAGGATAGAGAATTCTGATCACAGCCCAGCCTGAAACATCCCCACATCTCCTTCCTTACTCCTTGTGGGCAGTAACTGTCCCCCTACCAGCCCAGCCCCTCCCCACCACCCCAACATTAATTTCCCCTGATTCATTTTTCATGCCTTTGAATTCTGCCTTTTCAAAGCAGAATATGTTTCTGTAGCTGTTTCTCATACCTCCCTTCCCCTCATGAATATTTCAAATGCAATAGTGATATGATCGCTCAACCTTAGAGGCACACCAACTTTATCTTATTTATCTTACCGAGCTGCTTCTGATCCCGGGATTAAGTCCAAAACATCCGTTTGGGTTGTTTGCCCCCAGGCTGCTGCTGCTGTCTATGTAAATTTTAAGGAGAAGCAGCATGTCCTCCACCCCAGCCCTCCACCCCGGGTACAGGCCCCCCAGCCCCAGACTCCCATCCTGCCCATGCCCATCCTGCTCCTTGCCCTCTTCTCTGAGCCAAACTGGCCAGCTTCCTAATGGGTCCCTATTGTGGCATAAATCTCCCCTAACCTCCAGCCCA